>JAUELF010159170.1:0-14824 GCA_031471495.1 Clinocardium nuttallii | reverse complement strand
TTGATCAATTAGACTTCTTTAACCCTTTCCCACCTGCAGACGCATTTTGACGCAATAGCAGCAGACGACTTTTGAAAATATTGTGGCCAAAGAGGAAATTGCTCATAATGAGCAATTTCTCCTTTGGCCACAATGTTTTCAACTTTATTTAACAACAAAGCTATCTAATATTGAGATTTTTCAGGTTTTTGTCACTAAAATTTCAAAGTCGTCTGCTGTTTATGTGCTGTACGTAGGAAAGGGTTATCTTTATAGCACACAACAACATTAGCCTTCCACCTCAGTTATGCAGTGGTTAGAGCGCCCACAGGAGACCAGTCTTCGATCCCCGGTCGGGTCATAGACTTTATAATTGGAACTAGTGGCTTTCCTATTTGGTGCTCACAGTTGCAGGAATGGCAGTGCCACCAACACTATAATGCAATCTACCAATGTTACATTTGTATTGCTGCACATGACCAAGTTGGTGGTACCAGGGGCCACCTGTACAGTTTGACAGTTCCATCTCCTCTTGGGTCACACCAAATACTTTAACAATGGTGAAAGTGGCTTCCCTCATTGGTGCTGAGGGATGTTGGGGTGACATTGTTACTGTTGTGCTGGTGTTATGGTAAGCTTATCAGCATTACCGGGTACTTTACTCAGAAAACGTCATGATATCATTTAAGTTATGATGGCTATCTACTGTATTCAATATTAAGTTAATGACACATGTTTAATGTGTTTGCTTAGTCCTCTACTTATAGACTTTGTTAGTCGGAACTGTAAATATGGTGAAATAACTTGCTCTTGTTGGCTGATCCTCAATTGTTATATATATACGTGTATACATATGATAATAATACTTGTATATCTTTACAGATGTTACAGGTTTTGAAAGTTAACACAACCTAACTAGTTGTTTTTTATGAGCTAAATATTTGTTTTAATAAAAATGGCGTTTTCATTTCTCAATTTTCCCTCAATATATTCAAAAGGTTTTTTTAAATGTTAACATGACATTTTCGATTTTCAATAAGCTAAACTGTTAATCGTTTCCAACCTCTGCTGCAGACATGTGGTCTCTGGAATGTTAACATGACATTTTCGATTTTCAATGAGCTAAACTGTTAATCGTTTCTAACCTCTGCTGCAGACATGTGGTCTCTGGAATGTTAACAAGATTTTTCTCTGATTAATTTGACGACCTAGGTTTTCGAACAGTTTTAAGCAATTTCTTCATTTTCTGTAAATATTTTCAACTTTGTTTCGAACGTTTACATGACGTTTTCCATGTTCGATTTGTATTATTTCAAAACCCCTTCCCTGGAAAACGGATGACTGTAAGTACATCTGCTGCCGAAATGCCTTCTCTGAAGTGTTTTTCTCTAATCACTTGGTGACCTGGATGATATTCTAACGAAGCCTAGAAATGTTGTGTGCAAAGGTGAAATTGATAAGTTTTAAGCTATATCTCCTTTTCACACAATGTTGTCAAACCAATACATACAATACATACATATTATATTACAGTTAACTTACAAGGAAGTCATGTACACAATCACATTTCTTCAAAAAGCTTTGAAACATAAAGGGCTATTTTTTGTATAACTACTGGATTTTCATTTTGAAGAAGACAATAATAATTATGTAAGCTTGGTAAAGCATTTAACCACGTATTTAGATACAAACATCTTATAATCTTAAAAGTTTCACAAATAAAAAAGGCCTGACATTCATCCTCGATTACTTAGGTATCTTTTTGAATAAAGCAATAAACATGAATTCGATTTCAATATTAAAATGACGACCACGTTCAACGTTAAGTTTGTGGCTTGAGCATCTAAAACGTGACAGAGAACGTTATAGTAGGGTTTTTTATGTCTAAATTTAAATAAATATCTACAGTTGTCAAAGGTCATGACAGTTGGAAGCCCTATATTTTAGTGGAAGTGTCATATTTCTATGAATTGATCTAGTTCAAACAGAATCCAGAAATGTTGAAGAAGCTGCTGAGCACTTATCCAAAGACTCTAGTTGAAGCCAGCCCACGAGATAGAATCTGGAGTATTGGATTATCAGCAAAGAACCCACTAGCTTGGGACAGGTCTACATGGAGAGGTAAAAACCTTTTGGGGCAATGTCTTACTGATGTACGGGAAATAATCATGAAAGACACGAAGAAGGCAGACGGTGCGAAAGCAGAAAAATAAAGATACTTTGTGAAAATAAGTGCTAACAGTGTTTTCCTTTGTGTGACTCTAGGGCGCGCTAACACATACATATACAGTAGGTGACTTAGAAATATGAAAGTATTTTAAAATGATTAACATCACAGATATCATTGTGTTTGCATTATGTTAAAACAAAGTTATAAACGGAAAACAACATAGCAAAACCTGGCTACACAGCTTATTGAACTTAATGCCAGAATATAATTATTTTAAAATGCATACCCGTAAATAACAGTGTATATCATATTTCTAATTGACCACCTAGTTTCTTATCATATTTTAGGAAAAGAAGTCGGAATTTTTTTTTATTATTATTTGATTAGGTTTTTACGCCGCTTTCAACATTATTTCAGTAATATCACGGCGACAGTTCACTTATTCACGATCCCTGGGTAAACGAACCAGTAATAGGCTAGGAAATATGCCTTGCCCAAGGGTACTCCACCATGACCGTAGTGCCGCGACCGGTGATCGAACCCGGGACACCCGGGAAACGGGGGAAAATACAAATACTCAAATATAAGTTTTATACAATTTACGCCTAAAATGTAAAACAAAACTTCATTGATATTTGATCATGGGAACAATTTTAACAGAGAGGGTTAACATGGACACCCTTAAAACAAAAACTGCCAAATCAAATCACGTCGTATTTGATTTACGGTTTCAATACTTTGTATGTCCACCTGCTACGGCAGATTGATAGAAAAAAAACATGTTTCTGTACATATTTTGCACTAAATAACATATTTAGTTTAGTTTTATTGGAGTTTTACGCCGCTTTCAATATTATTTCAGTTATATCACGGCGATAGTGCACTTATTTATTATCCCTGGGTAAACAAACCAGTACTAGGCTAGAACATGTGCCTTGTCAAAGGACACTCCACCATGACCGTCGTGCTGCGAAAATATTGCAATTTTTATAACGACGCGTAACATACCTGTCTGATGGGAGTGCCGGCACGAATCATTCCGACGGCTTTAGCGCGTTCTGCAATGCTCATTCTCGCCATAGTTAATGCTTTTCATAAAACACAATCCACGAAGGACGACTGCCATGCCGTGCACGAGCAAAGTGAGCACTTTTCTCGTACCTACCGTTCCGCATGGATGATTTTGTACATGCATTCGTGTTTTCTTTCTGTAGATCAATAGATTGGCGGTACAATTAACAAATAACCAAACTTTAGATTTATTGATTAAAAATGTCGAATAATATCATATGTTATGTGGTGGCCACTTTAGAAAGTGTATGTCATTTCACCAACTATTTGCATTTTTAAATCTAACTATTATTGAAGACATCTTCAACAATGTTTATTAAATCGAATAAATGAATTATTGCTTTATTTGATTTTCCTTATCAATAAATAATCTCCCTTTATGGTAAAAGCAAAAAGATGATTGCCTGACTTTCCGGGAATTGGGCATAACTTTGTTTGTGATATTCACTTCAAAGTACCAACACATAATACCTTGTGATTAGGAGAATTAATTAATCGTATCATATGGTGTACATAGTTCGGTTATTTAAAACTTCAAACCACGAATCTGCAGCAGACGACCTGAAAACATTTGGGAACTCCGTTTAAATGAAAGTACACTAATTCAATAGAGTTGAAAACATGGTGAGAAAAGGAGAAATTGCGCAATTTCTTCTTTTGTCGCAATGATTTCTGCAGAGGCGTCATAAAGCGTCTATGTGAGGAAAAGCGTTAAGCGGGGCCATCTTGAAATCAGGTCTTCCACCTCTCCGTCCAGGGATAAATCAAAATTGTCCGAACCAGGCGTCCTATACTATTTTGACACATTAAACAATCTACAGATGATTTGGCCAATGGTTTACGTTGAAAAGTAGCCAGTTGCTAGGAAGGACTGCTCTGTAGAGTACTTGTCAGGAGGTACATGGGTGGGTGAACTGGTCGCCTTGATAAGAGCTGTCCCGCGAGAAAACCAACATTATGGCATCGGCGTAATGTATCGAACAAAATCAGCCTGCTCAGTCCATGCAGACGGTCGACACATGCCGTCTCATTGTGATAAAGGTATAGCATAATGATATAGTGCAAGATAAAGACACCTGCATACACGTGATACTTGTTAACATTTTTGGCTAGTATGACTGAAACAGAAAATCCACAGGAGGCGAAAAGTGTCTATCCGGGTAGCCTGCGCGGCATGCTTAAGCTGATCCGGGTCGATACATTACGCAGAGTCCACATTATTGGTTTTCTCGCTACACGGTTCATATGATTGTAAAACTGTTGCAGACGGCGTTAAACCCAGAATTAATCATCACATCAATGTCGTCGTCTGCAGAATGTTTGTACGTGGAAAAGGGTTTAATTGATTTTGCATCATAAGTGTGTCATAGATATATCAGACCAATTAAATCTTCCCATATCAGCTCACATACCAACAAGAGAACTTATCATTTGAATTAATTTAATCATTTTCCTTATAAGACGGCATTTGACACTTACTGTAGACGGCTTTAGAACATGTTGTATTATAGGTTATTGACCCTGTACTGTGTAATCATCGTTGGACCGAGTTCTTTGGTTGACGTTGCCGAGCTTGCGATCAATAGAGATGGTTTTAATAATTTTTGCATAGGTTCACTCACGGACCATTTCTGCAAAGTTACCTTTGAATCAAATAAGTGGATTCAGAAACATAATTTTATTAAAGTATTTGCATTTTCCCCCTTTCTGATGCCACAACAACTTTAGTTATGTATGGAATTTATATCTTTGAACAAGTTTGAAAGAGGACCCTCCTAAGTTTGGTTGAAATGGCCCAAACATAGTACCTAGAACATCTTCACCAAGTTTGATAAGGACCCCTAAAATAAATTTGGTTGAAATGGCCCAAACATTACCTAGAACATCTTCACCAAGTTAGATGAACATCAGATGAAAACTATTCGTCTTAGAATGCGGAGAAGGCCAATTTTGTATAATTCACTGTTATATATCAAAAAGTGCATTGAGTGGATGGCTGGTTATGTAACTTTGCCCAGAAATTATGGCTGCACTCAAATTGTGTAGATCTGTAGAAAACTAGGAGAGTAGACAAGGCTAGTTTTGAAAATTCGAGAGTCGTTTCCGAAATTGCCTTACGAATAACAAGGGCCGTTCTGTATAACATCTTAACACTTTCCAAAATATAGATATTAAAATTGTCTTGTGCAACAGTTTACAACAAGTAGGGTTTACTTTAGTAATCTATTAATTTATTAATTAAGCAATAACATAACACCTGTGTGTGTGGTACAGACAACATAAGTACGTTATCATACTTTTTATACGCAAAGTACGTTATAAGTCGTTAAAGGGTCATAATTAAAAATTGAATTTGTAGAAAAAGCTTAACCATGGTATGACACCAACGTCGAGGCGAATAGTATAGCTAGCCTTTTCTTCCAAAAGTCGAGCTAAAATTTGTATCAAATGACAAAAACCTTAGTCAAATCTTAGATGTATGCCCAAATAGAAGCAATAGTTCATTAAAAAGTATTCCTTATGTTGATATGAAATAACAATGCTTCAATCCGCCGCTACAGGGAACCATTCCATTGTAACCCACAACAAGCTGATTTATATCAGGAAAGAACAATCCACTCTGGTACGTCCTGTTAAACAAATTAAACGATATTCCATTGTTTCAATGGAAAACACATGGACTACTCCCGGTTAATTCAGGGACAAAAAGGAAATTACATGTGTTAACTTTTTTTTTTTTTTGCGATAGCTGTTTAATCTCAGTTTTGACCCTAGATGTTAAACAAATTATCTAGATTGTAGTCTAATCAAATGTTGTATTCAAAGACATTAGCGACAGTTTCTATTCGCACGCTAAATGTATATATTACGCCTTTATACGGTTAATACCGGTTTAAAATGGTATGGTCTTCGGGCAAACGGTGATAATTAACACAACATCCCACACAAAAAGAAATTGTGTCCCAAAATTAACAAAAGATGTCTCCTTGAATGATAACCAGTTGAAATTGGAAACAGAAATATACAACACACTGACATGTTGGCCTAATCAGATTTTCACACAGAAACATAAATGTCCGAGGTTGGCCAGACCAAGGACGACAGACAAACACACAGATAAGCAGCATTTCAACAGTAATATATTTATTTAAGTAAACCATTAATATCCAATATCTTAAATGATTGCTATGAACCGATTCTATATCTATCAAAGAACAATGTTCTAATCGAGCAATGTTCCAACTGGTTCACGAGTATATTGCTTGCCAATTCAAGGACCTGTCGAATTGTTAGATATACAACATATTTGCGCACATTCATGGAAAATTACTGATTGTTTTGATAATCAACAAAACCTTTCTGATATTCAAGTTAAATAATATGCACATGTTCCATTTGTTAGTGTTTTCTCATATTGATTGCCGTTTATCTTTTTTTAATAATTGTCTTGTTATAATTCATATCAAATGTCTATTTCGAGGCATATTTAAAATCTTTGTTTACAAAAGGAATTTTACTTCATTCGTTTACAACTTGTCACCACATAAAAAAGTTTCCTGTAAGTAACTCACAGATATAATACTAGAATTAATTAATTAATTTTGAAATTACTTTATGCTCCTCTCTGCACTCTGACTCATGAATATTTGACAATTTCAATACAGCAGAATCTATCGTCACGTGCTGTTTACAACACACTTCACATTTCACTGCCTCATTATGTAATACGTAATACAGTAAACATTCAGTAATTTCCTACTAGTTTCACGTTCATCCGATTAGATTACATTATGCAAGTTTATAAACGAAGAGACAGCAGGCAATTTCAACAATACATGTCAATAAACATTTAATACACAGAACAAGGTTGAGTTTGGCTGTTCACTTTCCAAAATGATACAGGTCAAAGGGAAACAATTCATTTTCCATCTGCGACCATTATAGCATTATGGGTTATGGTTAGTTAATAAATAATGATAGAACGCATATACCTGTATCAAATTAAAGTCCATTCTTAGAACTACCAAAAAAGACCAACAAAATGTTATCATCACCGACCAACGAGGGAGCTAGGAGATCAAATCAATGGTCACCCTTATCCCGACATGAATTTTACTTCCAATTTCAGAAAACACAGCATGTTCTGATAATGGCTCTTTATGTGTCAAAATAGCTAACAGTAAACACTATTGTTATTAAAAATCAGTCAGAGGTTATTCAACTTCATAAAAAATTCTTTCAACTTTCAACAAAATCATTATTGTCCAGTCTTATATATTCATCTGAAATTCCCTGGACAGAATTGTCTGCCCGGCAAGCCGATCCGATTTACTTCCCTTTGACCTACAATATAATTCTAACAGCCGGTGCGATGACAAATCATACCACAGAGAATTACCCATAGCGTTGTTATAGTAAATTCGACGATCACGATTTCTCTGCAAATGTGTCACTCTCATTAAATTTTAAATTCATCTTACGACGCACAGATTTGTTTTTTAATTCGTTATAAAATATTTATATGCGTGAAAAGACACACAGAAAATATTTTCCATTCTTTTTTTATATATATTTCAATGCGTGATTGAAAATTCAACTGCCGTAGACATAGAACATTTACATAGATCGTGGTATATTTGAAGGGTAAGCGCATGTAATTGGAACTACATTCAGGGCGTATGCATCATAAGATCTTGACATAAACGCTTTATTTTGTAGTTGTTGCAATATATAAAAGCGTCAAGATGATAAGACTGGTTTTCAAAAGTATAAAGAACACGACGTCAGTGTAAAAAATAGACACGTTCGAGTGCAACACTGTGTACGTTCTAGCGTGAATTAACAATCAATGCTGACAGTGTAGCACAATTAAGTTAGAGATCGAGCATTAGCATATACATTTATGCCTATATCGGTACCAATTGAACAGTTCTTGCTCTCATCTTTTTCAAGGCAGTTTAACTTTTCGAGGGAGAAAACTCTCAATGTGAAGGAACTAAATAAACACCAAACTAATGCATGGTAAATGTTTCTTTCCTTTCTATGATAATCAAGTAAATTTTTGAAAACAGATTAACATTCAGACAAAAAAAATGTTGCATTTGTGAAGTTGGTAGCATGGTCTCTATAGAGTTGCAAACATGGGGAATAGAGGAACTTCTGTTTGATTGTTTACTAAAATAGGTATATTGCAAAGGCATAAACACTCACAGGGAAAGTTCATCAATTAGCAAAGGTATATTCAAGATTACCAATTTGGACCTGTTATGTTCACCTCTATAACTGCATCAATACCTTCCACATGCAGCTCCTCAATTTTCATAGTGCCTTAGTTCTTTACTAAGTTTTTTACTTGTTTGTGGTTTTACACCACTTTCAACATTATATCATGGTGACAGTTCGCCTTTTCATGTTATCTAGGTAGAGACTCTATGTTTTGAAATGTGAATTGTCCAAGTCAATCATGACGGCCGTGACTAAGGATCAAACCAAAGACACGCAGTTTGAATTCCCCGACAATAACCACTCGGCCACGACGTATTCCTGTTTCGGAAGTGACATAACCTAGCTATTTTGAACATATCCCTGATATCATCACGACAAATATTCTGACACAGGGTTTCAACATGTTTAATTTGAAAATGTGTTTTCTAAAGTGTACATAATATGTTATCTTAATATGACCGAGCGACCTGGTGATGAACATGTGATAACCCAAGCGATTAAGATTACAAATACCCAAGACAAACATTTTTGCTTTAAATGATATTGCCTCCTAATCATTCACATTGTTTAAAGAGTTAATGCCAAATTATAAAAGTCTTATACTGAAAAGCTGTTTCATTGACTGTCGATTTCCTACAGTTTCCATTTCCCGGCTTTATCAAATCATCCCTTATATTGGCAAATACACATTTGCTACTCTACCATCACATATGTGATCAATTTAGGGTCATCTTGGCCCTCTTGTTTATTAATACCTATCAAACTAAGCCGTGGTATTCATGTGAGCGTTATATAGCAGCAAATGTCCTCTTGTTATCTCACTTAGGTACATATTGTTCATTGTTAGTTATTATGACAGCGCTATGTCCGTCGTCTGTTGTGCGTCCTCCGTCGTCCGAGCATTAACCTTTTCTCGGTAACCAGTGGGTCATTTGGAATTAACCTTCTCTTAAAGCATCCTCTCCATGTCCGTACCAAATTCCTTCAACTGTATGTGATCCATTGAAGAAAACAAACTTAAAAACAATTCTTCTCCCAAATGATGTATTCCCAAATGGTTCGCCAATTTTGAATAGTTTTGTAGAAATGATCTTTGGCTGACTGTCTCTCTGATTCTTTCAAGTCGTGTTAATTGGTTCGATAACATGGTGGCCGCAAAGGAGCGGGGCTGTTTGGCTGTATATGTCTATAGTGAACGCTTTACAATTCTTCTACCTGGTCGATTTCCAAATAATGTTATAAAGATGTTCCTTGGGTGACCTTCTATCAGATTCCTGCATGCCTGTTGATTGGTTGAAAAACATGGCAGTCAGGGACGGGGCTGTTCTGACTTCTTTAGTTATAGTGAAAACTTTAAAACCTTCTTCTCAAAGAGTTTCTCGCCAATTTCCTAATAATTTGGTTGAAATGTTATCTACGAGATCTCTTCAAGCCATGTTGATTGGTTGGAAAACATGACCACAATGGGGTGGGGCTGTTTTGCCTTATGTGGCTTAAGGGAACACTTTGAAAATATTATTATGCTTAAGTATCTATCCGATTTGAAAATAATTTTATAGAAATGTTCCTTCGATTGACATCTACCAGATTCATGCAATCCATATTAATTGGTTGGGTTAACAAGCATAGCTGTTAGGGGCGGGGCTGTTCTGCCTTCTTTAGTTATAGTAAACACTTCAAAAGTCTCATTCTCCAAAAGATTCTCGCCAATTTCCAAATAAGTTTGATGAAATGTTCTCTGGTAAAAAAAAATATTATTGTACTTGGTATGACAAATTACAATGCATATCTCAGGTGAGTGATCCATCAATATGTTTCAATAAATGTCCAATGTACCAATTTCAAACTTGGTATGTAGATAACTTGTGTGTGAGTGCAGTTGTGCAGCGCAGAAGAATCATAACTCCGGCATCGTTACCTTTGGAGATTAAAGTAGCTTATGTTTGTAATTATCCAAGTGGTGTTTTATTATGTGTGGCTATTTTTCACTTATAATTCAACGTTTCTGGCCATAAATGTGTTCAGCCTTTTGCACGTTCTTTGTTCACACGTTGAAAATATAAATATGTCAATTTACATAATATGTGTCCCCTGACTTATATGTCCAGTGACTGTGTTAGGCGAAATATTATGATAAGCATGTAATTCTCTCCCTTCATGTTTATGTTTTAAATCAACCGGGGTCATGTAAAATACTATAACATTCGAAGTAATGGCTGCCCTCAGAGTTTCGGGGTTAGCATTACAACTGACTGACTGTTGGCAGGATAAATGGACCAGTAGTACTGGTAACTAATCTGGGAAAAGCCGTGATAGAACTGAACATGTGTTGAAAAGCGGCGTCAAACACCAAACAATCAATCAATATAACCAACCTATGGTTTTTGCCATATGAGCCATTGCCATGCTATAAGGATCAACACTTTAAGAACCCCGGTACCTCTGTCGAAACTTTATTCAATTAATGGTCTTTAGTTTATAGACAGTTTCAATATTTTGACGAGATGTTTTTATAGTCGTCTGCGGCAGATATGTAGTTTGTGGGAAAGGTTTTATAAAGTGAGCCCCGGCAGGAAGATGATGACCTGTCCTGGGGGAAGCTGTGTGTTTCCATATTCGAATGGTATCATTGAGAGGAACCGTTTTGACATAGATGAATTTTGTGGTGATCAAATTCAACCAACGTTACTGTTGTTATTATTATTATTATACGTGAAATCGGATCACTTAACTGATTCTACACCGATCGTAAAAACATTAAGGATGGTCTTTGTGACGCCTCGCTCTAATGATTTTCACCTGCCTTTTTAAGTCAATAAATGAATTTCTTTTTAAATGGTGATAAATGGTATTGATGGCGCTATCTCGTTCGTGCATATTAAATACGTATTAAATAAGTATCATGCGATTTAGTCAAGAGCCATTATACTATGATCAGGACACGACACTTTAAAAAAACCCATCATAACATCACCGAGACGGAAGAAATCGGACGTTTAGCAAGATTTCATAAACACCAATGCGAATAGAAATTAGCCGATCCACGAGTTAAGCAATATTAAGGCCTCTGCTGTCCGCGCAGGCTAATCCGGGTCAAAACATTCCGTCTCAGGGGGAGGTATAGAGTAATGATTCCTAAAAGAAAATCCACATGAGGCGATACGTGTGCTTTTGCTGATCGGGGTCGATACTTTACTCAGAGTCCACAATGTTGGTTTTCTAGCGGGACGGCTCATCTATAAACAGATTTTCAAGTAAGATTATCCTGTATCCTGTATTATGTGTATTTTAATACTGTATAAATTGAAATAGAATAAGTAATTTTTAAACCATTAAAATGGTGTAAATATTTCGGTGAAATATACTACTTCGATTGGTAATAATTAATATTATAGAGGCATCATATATTGTCGATTGATTTCCCTTAGCTTAACCTGAGCACGAAGTGGTCATTATGCGCTTTAAATGTCGTTGGATGTTCTTCGGACGTTGTCCGTCAACAATTTTTATTTATGACATTTTCTCCTAAATCACTAGTATATTTCAACTTCACATGGACAATACTTTTTCCGAATATCTGAACCACAAAGCACGGTTACCAAGACAACATATAGAAATTGTTTTAGCTCACCTGTTCGGATTTGAATTATTGTGATCGTCTTTTGTCCGTCGTCCGTCAACTTCTTCTCCTTAGTAACAGAAAGCAACCTCTAAATGGCATCACAAGAATTCCTTCACATTCTTTGAATCCATGCAGATTTTCCGGTTTCCATGGAAACAAAACGAAACAATTAAAAAAAATATCTTCTCCTTAACTAGTTGGCAGAATTTCAAATAATGTAGTAGGCATGTTCCTTACGTGACCCATTATCAAAAGCCATGTTGATTGGTCGAAAACATGGCGGGACTATTTTGCCTTATATGACTTTAGTAAAACTTAAAAATCTTCTCCGAAAACGTTCGGCCAATTTTCAAATAATGTTGTAGAAATATTTCTATGGTGACCCTCTAGTAGATTACTTAAAATCATATTGATTGGCGGAAAACTATGGCCTCCAGGGGACGGGGCTCATATGGCGATCCAAGGCCATCATGGCCCTCTTTTTTAAAACAAAATACTTAAATAACATCTCTTAAACAACTGTGCAAATCTTGACAAAGCTTCACAGAAATATTCATTATGTGTAAATCTTTCAGATTTGAGAAACGAATCGGAAAGCAAACACTTAAAAAATCATCTTACCCGAAAGTACTGGGCCGATTTGAAATGTATGTCGCACAAATGTTACTTGGGTGACCTATAGTATTAAAATGATTCCGATTCGTTAAAAAAACATTTCCATCAGGGATCGGGACTTGTTTTGATGACAGTTAGTGTTGATGTTTAATCCACGGGATAGAGATATTCAAATAAGAGGCGAATTCCAATTGCTATCGAAAACAATTAACGAAAAGATCATTCAGGTGTTTACAAATTATAAAATCAATTTCGATCCCCAAATAAAACATGTCAAAGGTATGTAACTTGTATGGAGATACCATCGAGTCAATATAAATGTGTTTAATAACTTAGTTAAAGGTGTATTACTGTTGCAGTACATTTAAACATTTCTTCTCTAGTTTCTTTTGGATTTCTTTTTTCTGTTTTATATCTAATAGAGAAATCGAACCGCGAGACATTTGCGATCAGTGTAGATCCTGAACCAACACTTTCCAAACATGCAAACTTGAAGCTTTTCCCAGTGACAGGCTCATTAATAAAATAATGTTACAAATACAAGGAGGCTAAACTCTGTGACCGCTCACCACGAATCTTTCTTGTGTCGCTTGCTTCCTTTTGTCGTTAACATTAGAGACGACATTTGGAAGATTATAGCTCTGAAACAAGTATGAACATATATATATATATTTAATGTCATGAATTTCAATGTTTAACTAATCTTGCTGCGAAAATGCGAAAGGAAACCTGGATAAAGTCCATGCCAAACAAAAGACAATATGTTCCCACGTGCACATACAAACTTACAAGAAATATATAGACATACATAAGCTATAAATGTAAGTCTTTTCCGGTTTTCATGCCAAACAATTATGTATAAAATTAAAATGGATTTGATATTGAGAAAAGCAACCAAATGATTGTATCGTTTATAAGTAATTCAGACATCAAATAATTTTTAAAATCCGTTATAGTTCTACTTTAACCATTATCAAACACAGTCGCTATATGACGCCTCTGCATCATACGGCATTTGAAAACATTGTGGCAAAAGGATAAATTGCTCATGAACAATGTTAACACCTCTATTCAATAATTTCGCATTAACAATAAACTTTCATAATAACATGTATTTCATAGAATTTTGATTTTCTTCGTAATTAAAACAAATAGTGAAAGTCATAAAGAATTTAAAACAGAAAGTTCGAAACAGTTTCGTGTATGAGCATTGCTTACATTTACATCTCAGAAAGAGTTTGGAAATTTCTCTCAAATGAAGTAATGGACCAAAATTGCATCAAATAAATATTTATGAACTGAATTTTGGACATATCTGAATTAAAATAAGCAGATGAAACTGTTGTTACTAATGCCTCTTCTTCTTTATGTTTCATGTACTTGTAATCGCAAGCCATTCTTCCACCATGCATCCGAAAGAACTGAGTACATTAGCTTGATAGATGTACATTGGGTAAAGGAAAGAAAATACTGAAAAAACAACCAACCCGTTCTTGTTTATACTGCATATTGATGTTGCACAGCAAAGTACTATTAACGAAAAAGTCGTACCAAGACTTAAACTCATTGAAACGAGACCTATAACTGCGACATAAATTAACACACACGTTAACGAAAAGCGTGACCCCAATTTAATTAGTCGTGACGGAAACATCCTCTGGATCAATGAACAAGGCCAAGTCAAACTAAAAGAAATGAAGACCGATTAAAGATTGCGAATATCCTCTAAAACCGGATCATTTCATTCGTAAGCTTTATTTACTAATGTATTTAGGAGGAAAAATGGCTTAATGTACGGTTTAAAAGCTAGAAATATATGTATAAAACTCTTCGCCTACGACAATACGCTTGTCGAGGAGAATAAACGTGTCTAATTAAAAGGGAAAAACTATAAAACATAACGAGAAAAAAAAAGGATTACGGGTCCGCGCCTTTTCATAATACACCAATATTAAAGTAATACATGGAGCATCGATGGTTGTAAAGGCGTTTCAAGTCCCAAAAGAGACTTATTTGATTTGTATACGCCACCGGAGGCGGTCGTATATAGGCGTCATCTTCTCCGTCTGTCCGTCCGCATGAGAGAGTACTTGTGGGGTGCGTGTTTTTCTTGAAACCCCACCCACCACCCTATAAAGACA
>JAUELF010159059.1:0-14826 GCA_031471495.1 Clinocardium nuttallii | reverse complement strand
AATTGGTACGGTAAAATACCTATTTCTCCTTGTTCCGCTTTTACTTGAATCGCTCGCAGTAAATATAAAGTAATTTGGTGACCCCACATGACGTCACTCATTCTGGTGTTTCCGTAAAAAGTTTCGTGCGTTTCCGTCATAAAGGCAAATTAGCCTGATGGAAATGGGCATTAAACGTCACCTGGGCATCGTAGAAATTCGGAAGTTGTGTCGATATTGTCTTTAGGTAGTATCTACCCATGCTAAAGATATAATCTTTCATTGTGTAGTCCCTTTAATGCAGAAATGAAATAGGTGGCACAATGTGATTCAATACTTCTCATTGAGCATATTTTATTGGCAACGTATGTGTGTTCGTCAATGAAGTATATCTAAATAGTTTGACGAAATACTTGTTTAAAGAATGCCAGAATGACTTTGTGCTAACCTCAGCAAACACAGTTTTGAAGAACCTTTCTAATAACAGATTTCTTTTCTTTCTAGTGAATGCGTTTCTGTGGACATATTTCAGTTTGTCCTCTGTTATATCCAGGGAGCATCCGGCATCATTCACTGCGTATTTCAGGGCGTCTACGAACTGTTTTCTGTGTTCTTCGTTTGTAAACTGCAACATCTGAAGATACAAGTTTATCCAGGCAGGTTTATAACCATAAGTTAAAATGGAGAATCCTAATACTACCATCTCATTTATAGTGCAATGATTTGTAACATGTCTTTATAAAAAATACATAGCTATTTCTTGTTACTTTTAATTAATAAGACATCAATGTGCAGAAAATAACTTTAATTCTAACTCTTTTATAGATTGCGTTGAAAGGATAACATGGACATGGTTGTTTGAAACGCACAATGAACCCACTTGTTGATATAAATGTTCAATGATTTGCAAAATATCTTACCATGTTTTAGGAAAACGTTACACAAAAGGTTATAAAAAATTGTATTAGCATTACCATAATGTAAAGCGTTAGACAAGGAGCGTATTGCATGCTCTGAAACCTTCTTTGACGCCGTAACTCGATACTGTGGGTACTCAGAGGAATCGTCTCAACGAGACGATTCGTTTGGGCGCCCATACCATTGGGTTTAATTCAGTTTTAAATGAGATAATTTTGGACAAATGCCTGTTAACATCTCCTTATCTAGGCCACAACGTATCGTACCACGTCGTATTCCTTTGGGACTTTAATAAGACACATAGTTCTGTGTTTGTTGGAGCTTAGTCTCATGTGGACATTCATCAGGCTCACCAGGTTGACAGATCGTAGCACTTTACCCCGTAAGTTAAGAACTTCCAGTTTGTATTCATATTTGATCCTCACTACGACTGGTCGAGATTCCGTCAGTTCTATCCACTCCACGGCTTTGTGTTGGATTATACAATCTATCAAAGTTTGATACATTTTAAATTAGGTCAAGTATATTATGCAATCTGACAACGTTAACAATTGGGACGTTCAACGAGAAATCCAACATTATGTACTCTGTGTAATGTTTCGACCCAGATCAGCCGGGGCCGACAAATTCTGTCTTAGGGATATAGAGGTATAGAGTAAATATTCCTGAAACAGACAATCCTCAGGAAGCGAAAGGCGTCTGTCCGGGTGTTAGCCTGTGCGATATGCTTTAGCTGACCCGGGTCGATACTTTACGCATAGTCCATAATGTTGGTCTTCTCGTGGGACGGTTTATATATGTTTTTAAGGAACAAGTATTCATTTTGACGCGTCCTTGTGGTTCCCTTGTGTGCCATATCTACATCGTATGCATCATTATAGCAGATCGATTAGAAGCATTTAAATGAATCATTCTAAACGTCTGAAGAGAGTATAGTATTACTCGACACTATTGACAGGAGCCTATAATTTGAGCAAATATGCAAATTATGTGCATTGATTTTTTTCATCAAAGTTGGCAATTGTTTTTGAAAAATACATATTGTGAGATATATGAAGTAATAGTTCAATTTGATGTAAATGTATGTATAGCGAATTATTATGTGAGCCGAATTACGAGAAAACCGACATTGAGGACAGACACTTTTCTTCTGCTGAAGGAGTCATAAATCTATACCTCTATCCCCTTTAGACGGAATGTGTTGGTCCCGATTAGCTTGCGCGGACTGCGTAGGCTGATCTGAATTGATACATAACGCAGAGTCCAAAACTGTTGTTTTTTTTATCGTGGAACGGTTCATGTGTCTTTGAACAAGGGTAATGATCATGTATTGACGAGCAATGTAATTAGATCATCTATAACTTTTGAATATCAGTTTACGTAACAAAGATATTTAAGTGCATATTTGAAAGAGAAAAAAAGGAAGTTTACTTTTAATTAATACTTATACTACGAGTCTACAATTCAGCTAGAAAAAGTAAAAAAGTAAAAGAAAAATACTATTTCTAACTTTTCAAAGGTTGGAGGAAAACGTTAAGATGTAAAGTGAAGACTTGCACACGTCATTATATCTCAACTACAGTTATGTGATCTTTCAAAGAGAATAACTATTGTAATGGCGTCAAAATTCGTTCAAAGACCGAATATATTCCTTTCTCACAACAGACGACTTTTATAAACACCACGCAAATCCCAATAAATGAAAGTATAATTATTTGATTAGTGTTTATATTGTGTCAAAAGGTGGACATGGTCATTATGTTTACAGAAGTCGCCTGTTGTAGATTGTGTCAAAGTCGTTTGTTGTAGATGTGTGAATATGCGCCTTCATACAGTAATGCGGTCAGAAAATCGGACTGTCCATTGCGTTACTTCTTTTCTACATTTTGCATGCAATTCAGAAAAGTAACAGCGAGTGAAAATAGTCATATACATATGTCAAACATTACGATATCTAAATAAAACAGAGAACATGTCATTCTAGAAATAAAAGGTTGGACATAGAAAAGCCAATAAAAACACGGAATGACCCTGATTATAACAAGAAGGCTTTCCACTTTTAAAAAACTAATTCGAAAATTGAAAAGTTAATTTTGTTAGAACAAGTATTAAATATATTTCATATTAACAACCTCAACCTTTGTCAGACCCAGTTAAGTTACCATTGTGCATGTTCCGTATTAACAAATGAAGCAGGGTTCGAGCGTGTAACATTCCGAGGAAATGGTTATTAATGATAAGTCAAGGTGCGCCTATATGCATACGTCTACACTAGGAGTCCTGTTGCTGTTCCGTAAAGACTTGGGTGTAAACTTGTTCAAACACACAGTCTCACCAGATTCCCTCTCTGTCAACATACATTTAGATAATCAAGGGATGTAACTTATGGTTCAAAACTAGAATTGTTTTGCGGTTGCCCTCCCCCTTTCTAATACGCGGATGTTTTAAAAGTACTGTATGCCAGACAGTGTTTACGTGAATAATGCCTTCTTGAGATTATGAGGTTATAAAATAATCTTGTGCCCTTAACATACTTTTCAATAAAAGGAATAGTATGTAGCAGTACCGATGCTTGCCTATTTTACTGCGAGGCCCGTGGGAAAAGTGTTATCTTGCAAGGAAAAGGGTCGAGCATGAGGTTATTCAGTCCCACTGTTCGAGTAGAAAAATACGAAGCCGCGTAACGCTTCTGCAAAGAAAGATCTATTTAATAACGTTTTGCTGTTACCTCTCCCTTGCAGCCACATACCACACGAAAACGTTGAACCACAACCAAAACAAACAGGGAATGGAATCTTTAAAAACGCATATTTTACAAATAAAACCAAAACAACGGCCTAATACATCGCATGCATAATACACATCCACTAACTGATTGCTCAGCTCGTAGTACACGGTCTGTCACTTTAGGGGTTGTGAGTTCGAACCAAAGCTCATCCAACATTCGTATCGACTTTGATACAAACGTTTATATTACAGACGTCACTCGTTACCCCTAAAGTGCTGTCATTCTATGTGGAAAAGTAGAACTTTGCTTGGATAGACTATTATATGGAGTACGGGTGGGAGCAAGCCAGGGAACACATGGCTTAGCTGGTCGTTGTGATGTGAATGTAAGCAATGCTGAAAACGGCGTTGAATCTTTATAAATCAATCAAATTAGCCTAAGACACACCAGATACACACAGCGGGACCAATTAGTGTATCCATTATATGTCGCGTAGACATACAACACAGATGCTTTTATCCTATAAAATCGTAAACATTAAAACTGCTAGGGCAAGATTCACTGGATAAAAACAAGTACTGGATATAAATATAGATATATATTAATTAACCCTATGTATTATGTTCATAACTGCTATAATTTACATGTAAACAAATACGTAAATTAGAAACAAAAAAGAAAATGAAAACAACATATATTTTAATCATTGTAACTCTTTTGTTGTTTGAATGATGCAATTAAATAATAATGTTGATATTGAATCAGTAAATGTTAGAATAATGTTGATATTGAATCAGTAAATGTTAGAATGGTTAACCATGAATGAAGTACTGTATTGCCTTACTAATATGAATGATTAATAACTGTTAGAAGACAAAACGTATCAAACGTGCATGTTTAACATATGTTAAAACACATAACATAAATGTTAAAAGGAACTATGTAGAACATAAATATTGTAAAAACACATAAATCGGCTGGCATTACACATAGAGACGTGTATGAGTCGGTAGACGAAAATTATGAACAAAGCATGATTTTACCCTAAATGTAAATATCAAAGTATAAAAAAGAAAGCAGCTGTTAGAGATCTTAACACAATACCGTATTTGTACACGCATACCGAAACAAGCTCAAAGGCTATTTATTTACAGAGGTATATTTCATCTTAACTAACCCACCATTCAATGTGAAAAAGGTATAAATGAAAGGACTCAAATCGACCGTATAACGGTGGTCCATTCATTGAGCTGATTCGAATAATTTATCGTGCCCATTATTTATATTGAAAGACTATTAGAGGATTTCTTTATAAATGTGGAAATGCTTGTTTTGGTTGTTATTAAATTGTTCATATGATTATATTGAACCATGTGTTAATACCAGCGATAGTACATGTTTTTACAATAACACACAAACGTTCTATAGAGGAATGAGGTTGTTTATAAAGCTTTAAAACATTATATACATACCATGTGTTGGTTCCAAATAATCTATTAGGGTTAGTCGAACATTAATTCATATCATCTTTAATGATTACGTATTACATTTCGGTATAAAGAATCGATTGAACATCTTAAATATTATTTTGAACATATGGACATTTATAAAAAGAAATGTTGTCTCTAGTTTCATCATAAGTTTTTCATTCACCATTGGTCAAATAACTCATATAACAGTTTCTGTATTCATCGAGTGAATAAAACACATTTAGCACAAGCATGCAATTATGTGTGGTCCCGTGTGTGTATGCCCAAACACAAACTAATTGTCAAACTGCATTTGGTTCTGACTATTCGCTGCCACGTTCATATGTTAGCCATGCATACAATAAATTGCAAAAAGCGTCTAGGCGTATTCAGAAATATATTTTATTGGTCTAATTTCACAAAGCACTCATTTAAAACTTATATACACATTTTTAAACAGGTTCCTCGTTCGATGTACTTTTTGAAAACCTTAGTATTTGCAAAGTTTCACGTTAATGAACATACTTAATGTTAAAAGTCAAGTCAGACCAAATTGGATATTGTTGCATATTGCATTTAAACTCTATATATGTCATAAAACATGTAAGTAAGAATATATATGACTGACTTACCTCCATTTTCATTAGTGGTATGTTCCGTGATGTTTCTTTGTGCCTTTTTCACATTACTTGTGTGGCGTAGCTGCTTACATTTGGAGAGGACAAATGCCACCAGCAGACACACTAGTACAAATATATTTATATATAGGAAATATTATGTTGCAGTAGTGATACATGGATTTGTATTGTAATATTAGACCAGTGGAAAAACTGATACCACGCGAGACATACGGTCGAATGTTTGACCACGTGCCGCGTAAACCATACAAAGTCATGTCTCGCTACTCCAACATAATTTCCTTTTATTATATACAGTGTATAACGTTTAAGAGAGATAAAGAAACAGTATACAAATTTCGAAATATTTATAACGAAACACCACAATTTTCACAGAAATAATAACTTAGGAGTGGCCTGTGAATCACGTCCCACTACCGTATTTTGAATGACGTCAATTTATTTGCAATGACGTTACATCATATGTCAATGGCGTTACATTATATTTCAATGACGTGTTACATTATATTTCAATGACGTTACATTATATTTCAATAATTTAGTTTTGTTTGTATTCTCCGCTATTGCTTGTCTGTGATTGGCTGAGATATTTTGTTCATGACCTTATAACAAAATTAACCTTGGCGATCTGTACTATGTCGCAAATACTGCCGTTTGAATGGTTTGGACACATGTGGTAACATGGGGATCTAGAAACTTGAAATTACATAATCTTTTATATTCGTCCGCGTTATATAATTATTTTTTGGAGATATGGAAACCCATCAAAATAGTACTAATGTTTGACGTGCTATATTATGGAAAATAAAAAAGTTGTAAAATACTATTATGTTCTATTACTCACTGTAATAGCCAAATACATGCTAAAATATAAGGAATGGAGAGATTATTTTTTTCGTTCGTTTTCATGGAGGTATGAAAATAAATCCCTGATCACACATTCTATGAAACCCGCTTCATTGTCTTCTTCCTGAAGCTTACTCAAATAATGTTCAATTAAATTATAATACATGCTGTATTAATCCAACGTATTTGTCCGGTGTGAATAGACAAGAACCGGATCATCCGTAATTATTGAACTAGTTATAAATACGTATGTATCCTGAATACTTCTATAACCGTCAATACCATTTACAGGGTTGATGTGTTCAATCAGAACCGTAGATAATTTATCTACGTCTCAGGTTCAATAGTTCTTGCAAGGTATTGTTATGAGTTATAGTATACCGTTAAATTAAAACACAAGTAAACTTACAAAAAGGAATTAGGCCAAACGATGTCCACAACACGATATAGGGTCCTTCACTGCCCGCGAAGTAATCAAACCCTTGATGTGGTGTGCAAGGATCTAGGTTGTCTTCATATAGGTAAGTACTCGGGTTACATCGGTCATCTCGCTCCTCTTTTGAATGAAACAAAACGAGAATTGCTCGCAATCTATTAACCCATATCCCCTGCTTGTTTTCATGGTCTAATATGTTAATTAACTTGTCTTTGCTATAGAATTAATCACTTTTAACCAACAATGTATGACTAGATTAAACAGCACGAACATGAAGGTTACTGTATCCTACACATTTCGCAATTGTAGTTGAAAGAATTCATAACATTATACGAAATGCTTCAAAAGGAATGTCCATATATTGTTAATTTGGAAGGTATCAATGAGAATAGTGATAAATCGTGTGATAATATGCACATGAATACATGATACATTTCACTGGTGTGAAAGAGAGCCAGGAAATTCAACGTAAGGACAACTGACCGCCATAATATCTGATCAAATTATGAAAACGGCGTTAAACTACAATTAAATTCAATGTAGACTTACAAGACCATATTGCCTAGACAATACTAATATAAATAATAAAAGAAAATACCAGTATTGATGATAAACGCATCTCTTTGTCCGATATCGTCTTCTTCTAATTTCGTTGAATTTAGAATAACTGACATCATGGTCATCGACTTAATCTGTTGGATTTCTGAAGGTGTGAATAACCTAAAATATAAGAAAACCTATATGGCAGTCGTAAATTGAATATTGTGATTGAATCAAGCTTCAGCATTTAAGACCAGCGTTATTAAGTAACGTTAACTTTTAAAACGTTTTATAATACTCCCTACATATGATTAGTATGTAATACATGTAACAAAGATAAAGTCAAGACAACTCTTTATGCATGCTTAAGAAATATGTGTGAGAATACACGGATGTTGATTGAAGCTCATCTACATAGACTTGCATAATTTATAAAAAAAAAGATTAAGTAATTAACTGGCGTATCGATCTGTGCATCATTTGCGCAAATACTTCATTTGCATATTTAGCTAAGATCCATTACTAAGAAGTTACAATGTCTATGTCTTAATCAATATTTTTAAAAGCATAACGACCAGGTTCGACTTTCACATAATGAGATGAAAACTATAGCATTGAGAGACGCATATTTTATTCTCTGTGGGAAAAAGTAAAACATTTATTATGGACAAACGTGAGTTTTAATAACATTTCAAGATTCGCAAAGCCTTGTTTGAGCTTATCGACTTTTAACATTTTGTGTTGATATAACTTTGCACCAAATTAATTATATAGTAACGACTATCTCGGGTGTGTGGGAGGTCATGCGTTCGATCCCCGGGCGGAGCATACCAAACACAAACATTGAAATAGTGGCTTTCCCTCTTTGAGGGTGAGGATTATTGGGTACGTACCACTGTATCTATGTCATCAGGATATTTTAACCAGTAGTAATGTTGGCTTACCCGGGAAATGACGTGATATAACTGACACAGTGTAAAGTTGTAAACAAACAATGTTTTGGCGAAATCAGCAACTGCACTTTACTATCTTCTCTTGAATTCAACGAGTTAGTGGGCCAATGTCAATGTTCTGAAACGTATAACTATGTGACGATTTGGTTATTCATAGCAAGGGACATCAGGTTCTTGGTCCTCCTTGACGATAGTATTTGACTACATATACGTATATAGTTATCAAGATAAGGATATTCTTTGTTAATTTCATTGTCAAAAGAGAAGCTTAGATGTAATATATATACAAAGACAAATCGCAGTTTTGATAACAGACTGGAGATGATATATCAATCAGCCATTGATGACGTCGTTTAAAGATTCAAGTGTGTTACCAACTGACACCGGCGTATGTACGAACTAAACAAGTAATTTAAAACCAGCAGTGTCAACCGGCGTATGTACGAACTAAACAAGTAATTAACCAGCAGTGTCACCCGTTGTATATACTAACTAAACAATTAATTAACCGGCAGTGTCAACCGGCGTATGTACGAACTAAACAATTAATGAACCGGCAGTGTCACCCGGCCTATGTACGAACTAAACAATTAATTAACCGATAGTGTCACCTGCCTATGTACGAACGAAACACTGAATTAACCCACAGTGTCACCCGGCGTATGTACGAACTAAACAATCAATTAACCGACAGTGTCACCCGGCCTATGTACGAAATAAACAATTAATTAAACGACAGTGTCAACCGGCGTATGTACGAAGTAAATAATTAATTAACCGGCAGTGTCAACCGGCGTATATACGAAGTAAACAATTAATTAACCGACAGTGTCACCCGGCCTATGTACGAACTAAACAATTAATTAAACGGCAGTGTCACCTGGCATATGTACGAACTAAACAAGTAATTAAACGGCAGTGTCACCTGGCATATGTACGAACTAAACAATTAATTAACCGGCAGTATCAACCGGCATATGTACGAACTAAACAATTACTTAACCGACAGTATCACTCCTAAATCAAGTGTATTACTTACGCCAGCATAATCAAGTTCTTACTTACGCCAGCATAATCAAGTTCTTACTTACGCCAGCATAAACAAGTTCTTACTTAGTATGTCCGTTTTCAAACCAGAATCTGTCCCCGTCGCGAATGCGAGTGAATTGATCGATCAGTATGGTAGAAAACAACTCTCCTGGCCCTCCTTCTGGCGTGGTCTCAAACATTCCTCCAACAAACACGTCAAGTCTGTCTAAACTACCATACACCTCAGCTAGCTTCTCGATTAGCTATAACAGAGAGTGTAGATATACATTAATACAATAAAGCATTGTTGTTTAGTATTTCTTTTTATTCATCGACTGCTCTGTACTATAAAGAATGCATTACGAGAGACCATTTATGGTGTACGCAATGGTGACATTATATTTGAAGTTTAATTAATATTAATACAAATACCAATAGTTAAGACAGTAAAAAAAAGCCTCCGGCCTAAAATACATTATGAATTTACCAAAGAACATGCAATTACCGACCTTAATGCATTTTTAACAAGAAAAGCCTTCACACAGTATGGACATTTCGTCAAATCGTCAAATGCAATTTCAAGAAACCTCTGTAAAGCAGTATAACTTTTAATCCTTTTCATGGATGCACAGTGATGCCTTTTTCCATAGGGGTTATAATAACGGAAAGGTTGGTTTTTCGAAAGCATCTATCATACATGTAAGTCTGTCTGGTTGTGCATTGGGGTTACATGGAGGGCAATGTTTCCATATAAATACACCTTTAATGATATCGATATTTGTTTATGTCTCTTCTAACATAATTAACGAAAGAGCTGCAAACCAAATTATACTGTATGTTTTTCATTTGATCATTACATCAATTTTGAAACCAAGCGTTTTTATATAGTTTTTGGAAAAGTCAACTTAAGAGGTCCAAAAAACGTATAAATTCATTATTTTATACCTGTTAAATCGGTTTATTTACCTGGGGTTTTGTGTTGTTCAACCAAGGGTTTATTTGTGCCCACGTCGTAACTGTGCCCAACCCCATTTGTTCACGAACTCTGTTGTAATCGGACAGTCCGTAATCACGACCCCGCATTATTGTTTGGGCCACAAAGTCATGTCGGGAAAAGTGAAGTGGACCGTAAAATTTGCCTTAAAAAAGTAAGGGTTTAACGTTTAATGTAGAGCAACACTTATAGACTCAGTTATTTCCGTACATATTCGTAAGATATGAGTATTGCTCTTGGGCCAGATACTTGGACAGTTAATACATTATTCAAACAGCTAAAACAGTAAATATCACTGTACAAACCACATAACAAAAAGTATAAACATTATGGAAACAACTGTATAAACAGCCTACACATTAAACAGGCAATTTAATAAACAATATACAAACAACTTAGTAAATAGTATACAAATTATATGACTTAACTCTTTTAGCACCGACATAGTTTAAAATAAGAGTTTGGAATATTTGTTATATCTAAAATGCAAACAATGCTACATTCAGGTCAGTCAGCTCGTTACGAGCTCTCTAACCTGAATATGTATTGTTTGCAAAGACTCCAACATTGCCTTTGGCGCTGAAAGAGTGAAAAGTTCAGAATTAACACATACGATTATGAGATGGTAAATGTCTTACTTTGAATATCTTCGACAACGTTGGTGTCGTCCATTTCCGCTAGTTGTGTTATCATTCCGAGTAACATCTCCTCCACAGCGTCCTCTCGTCGCTCTATAATTTCCTGTAAAGTAAATCAAGTTTCTTAATGAGACCCTAATGTTCTAACAATACAGGGGCAATAACCGTTAATATGTATACATTTATATTGTTAAATATTTATTTTACATATTGTTAAAAATTTATTTAACATATTGTTAAATATTTATTTTACATATTGTTAAATATTTATTTTACATATTGATTAACGAAAGTTTCTTTAACTTTCTTTAACTAACAGTGACCGAAGAATGCGAAGTAGTACAACGTTCATATCAAAGAGCCGTTTCTCGAAGTCTCACGAATATTTAGGAGACGATACATTCTTCTACATTACATTCTTTTGAATTAAAAATAAAGATCGAATCAATTTGATAAAACAAATATACATAGGAAAAAATACTGTTTATACAAAGTCGAATCATTATTGAAGCTTAGCTTTCAATTTATCTTGATAGCTGCTTTACCCTGTCGTCAAAATCAGCCACGATGATAACACAGTAAAAGCGCTCGACATAATTGCTATCCGAACCATCACCATGGTAAGTCAAGTTTTCAATCTCATGTTTTCGACTTTGCTGTATTAAAGGTGCTGAACTCTAGATGATGAGAATTCTGAAATGGTGAAACTTCTGCCAATATTGCTAATAGTGACAAATAGGTAGGTTCTAAGTAGTTCAGAACTACTTTTGCAGTAATTGGTGAAAAATTGTCAATTGAAAGTCATGGAAATGTGTAAAAATTGGCTTAATGGGTATGTATACCCAATGCAAATGAAGCATATACGATCAATATTTACAGGTTTATGGTACTGGAAAGTGGAATTATTTCTCTGATCTTATCCCAGTATTATGATTCTAGTATTTCAAGACATCTTATGAACAGTTTTTAAACTTTGACTATATTATCAGTTCTCTGCAGTTCAGCACCTTTAAAGTCAATACTTTCCACACTTCACATATATAATGACCATTGAAGAAGAAAAGAAGAATCCACACATTGATATAAATATAGCAAATAGGAAATGGAATAAATGCATGTGAGAAGAACATATCGTTATGGGCATGTATATCGTGAGGTATCATTGCACCCCATCATCTACCGACATGATCACCGTTGATTGTATATCGTAAGGTATCATTGCACCCCACCATCTACCGACCTAGGCATGTATATCGGGAAGGTATCATTGCACCCCATCATCTACAGACATGATCACACTTGATTGTATATCGTAAGGTATCATTGCACCCCATCATCTACATACATGATCATCCTTGATTGTATATCGTAAGGTATCATTGCACCCCATCATCTACCGTCATAGGCATGTATATAGTAAGGTATCATTGCACCCCATCATCTACAGACATGATCATCTTTGATTGTATATCGTAAGGTATCATTGCACTCCGTCATCTACCGTCCTAGGCATGTATATAGTAAGGTATCATTGCACCCCATCATCTACCGACGTGATCACCCTTGATTGTATATCGTAATGTATCATTGCACCCCACCATCTACCGTCCTGGGCATGTATATCGGGAAGGTATCATTGCACCCCATCATCTACAGACATGATCACACTTGATTGTATATCGTAGGGTATCATTGCATACCACCATCTACCGTCCTGAGCATGGATATAGTAAGGTATCATTGCACTCCACCATCTACCGTCCTGGGTATGGATATAGTTAGGTATCATTGCACCCCACCATCTGCCGTCCTGGGCATGTATATCGGGAAGGTATCATTGCATCCCATCATCTACAGACATGATCACCCTTGATTGTATATCGTAAGGTATCATTGCGCCCCATCATCTACTGTCCTGTGCATGTATATCGTAAGGTATCATTGCACCCTATCATCTACCGTCCTTGGCATGTATATAGTAAGGTATCATTGCACCCCATAATCTACCGTCGTGGGCATGTATATTGTAAGGTATCATTCCACTCCACCATTTACCGTCCTGGGCATGTATATCGTAAGGTATCATTGCACCCCACCATCTACCGTCCTGGGCATGTATATTGTAAGGTATCATTGCACTCCAACATCTACAGTCCTGTGCATGTATATTGTAAGGTATCACTGCACCCACCATCTACTGTCCTGGGTATGTATATCGTAAGGTAGCATTGCACCCCATCATCTACCGTCATGGGCATGTATATCGTAAGGTATCATTGCACCCCATCATCTACAGACATGATCACCCTTGATGTATATCGTAAGGTATCATTGCACACCATAATCTGCCGTCCTGGGCATGTATATCGTAAGGTACCATTGCACTCCACCATCAACCGTCCTGGGCATGTATATCGTAAGGTATCATTGCACCCCGTCATCTACCGTCCTGGGCATAGATATAGTAAGGTATCATTGCACTCCACCATCTACCGTCCTGGGCATGTATATTGTAAGGTATGATTGTATCCCATCATCTACCGTCCTGAGCATGTATATCGTAAGGTACCATTGTACCCTATCATATACCGTCCTGGACATGTATATCGTAAGGTACCATTGTACCCTATCATCTACCGTCCTGGACATGTATATCGTAAGGTACCATATCACCCCGTCATCTACCGTCCTGGGCATGTATATCGTAAGGTATCATTGCACCCCATCATCTACCGTCCTGGGCATTTATATCGTAAGGTACCATTGCACCCCATCATCTACCGACATGATGACCCTTGATTGTATATCGTAAGGTATCATTGCACCCCATCATCTACCAACATGATCGTTCTGGGCATGTATATCGTAAGGTATCGGTGTACCCATTCATCTTCCGATATGATCACCCTTGATTGTTTGGACATGATCGAACAAAAGTGATCATACTTTTTCAATACGACGTGAATGTGACAATATGAAACTATGCAATGACTAGTGCGTGTCGTTGAATTTTCAAGATAAGTGTTCAAATACAATTTACAAACCTGTGACCTCCAGAATGTGTTACATAACCTTTCCCCAAGAAATATTTTGTCGCTGCTGCGGTCTGAAATATGTTCACACTTTGTTGTTCTGGAAAAGATACACAAAAGTATATTTTTTCTATCGGTAACTAAATGTCTAAATAGGCTCCATTCCACCAACCTTACTTAGTACCAAGTAATACTTAAATACTTAGAGCGTATTTATCAGTTTTGTTTACCAAATAAATGTTTCATTTCTTTACAAGTAATGTTAGTCAGAATTCTCTAAATATTTTATATGTCAACTTAGTCATTTACACATTTTGTTAAACACGAATGGTGGAATGTGTTCCTACCTTACTTAAGTATTACTAAACGCTTAGCAATGTTTGTGGAATTCTGTCCTGATGACACAGTTGTTAAACAATGCGGCCGTTATTGCCCGGTAGATATTGGGAATCAGGAAAGGAACTCTTGGATCAAGAAACATAATTGACAGTTATAGAGAGTTTAATTAACATTGTTTTCATGATACGGGATTTAAATCCCAAGTGAAAGATAGCGCACGAGTTTTTATATGCAATAATCTCTTTCACGAGGGATTTAATTCCCAAAACATGAAAACAATGTTTATT
>JAUELF010158950.1:0-14828 GCA_031471495.1 Clinocardium nuttallii | reverse complement strand
CAATTGACCCACTGGTTACTGAGGAGAAGATGTTGACGGACGACAGACGCACAACATCAGGCGATCACAATAACTCACCTTGAGCAAAGCTCAGGTGAGCTAAAAAGGGTCAACTACTGGTCACCCCCAGCTTCCATGTCAAGTTAGAGGGCCATGGGTGCAGGCAATGTTGAGTTATCACTTGACAAGCTTTTAACATTCAAGGTCTTTGTGACCTTGACCTTTGACCAGATGACCACAAAATCAATAGGGGTCATCTTCTGGTCAGGTCCAACTCCAAGTCAAGTTTGAGGACCATAGGTCTAGACATTAAATCATTATCAAGCTTGGTCAATGTAACTTTGACCTTCACATGATGACCTCACAATAGGGGTCATCTACTGGTCACCTCCAGCCTCCATGTTAAGTTTGAGGGCCATTGGTGCATGCAATGTCGAGTTATCACTCGGACAATAATTGGCATTGTGTATTAAAGAAAGCTGTAAAGCTGGAAGTGCCCACCTGGTGGTTGAAATAGTACATCTCCACACAGCGAAGACGCAGAGGCAAAGTTGCTGGGCAAGCAGAATTATCTTTGGACCACAACCTGTGGGGCCTAAATGGAGATATCAGATGAGGATAAGAATGAGATTGAGAGGTTGCTTTCTGTGAAGTTTCATCCAAATTGACCCAATGGTTACTGAGGAGAAGATGTTGATGCACGCCGGATGCCAGACAAAAGGCGATCACAATAACTCACCTTGAGCACAGGTGAGCTAAAAAGGCTTAAAAAAAAAGGTCCTGGGGTAATTGTCCAACCTTGCTGTTTATCCTTTTTATCATTATATTTTGCATTTCTATGCATCTGTAGCACACAACTTTTGAAAACATTATGGCATGATGAACAATTTCTCCCATTACCACAATGTTTTCAACCCTATTAAATGTTATACTTTCATTTATAGAGATGGATTATATATATGTGGTCACAAAAACATCTGCTGCAGATTCATTCTTTAAATAAAGGAAGTAAGAGCTGATCTTAGTCTTTGTAAGTAATCGAGAAGGTTTGTCTTCTTAGACATAAGTACATAACATATTTTAGCCTGTTAGAATCAATTTCCTGTGAGATTTACTCTTAATTTACTGTATGTCTGGCAAAATAATCACAGCAAAAATCTGTAATGGAAAACTAATCTAGTTCATCAAGGTTTTAAATTATTCTAATTTGTCTCATATCAATTTGAACACAACAGATTAATTGCTTGCTCCAGGGTTATTCTTTTAACCCTTTACCTGTTATAGAAAATGTCTTTATTTTATGTATTATATATATACATGTAGTACAGACATGAAACATGTTAGAGGTTTCCCTGGAATATATGCATTTAACCCTCCCTTTTCCCACATACAGCAAATCTGCCGCAGACAAATCTGCAAAAGTTTGAAAATTCTCATATTTAAATAGAGATTAAAACATAGTGGTAAATGGCGAAATTGTTCAAAAAGTGGTAATTATGTATGAACAATTTAGCCTTTTGCATCCATGTTTTCAAAAAGTTGTCTGCTGTAGATGTTAGATTCCTCTACAAGTGGTAAGTGGTTCATTAAAATTCCTTTGCAAGAGATGTTTCTTTGAGAACAATAGAAAGGTGAGACTATTAATTACAAGCAAATTATCTGTCCCTTTTCACATTGTATTCATCTATGCAATTGAATTGCACATCTAATTTTCCAAATGTTACAACATTTTCCTGTTTTAAAAGCAGAAGAAAATAATGTCTAAAGTAAATAACAAAATTAATCAAATAATTTATATACTTATCTACCACTGTATGGTTTCTTAGCATATTAACCACTTTTAGACGCATTGTAAACCATCTGCAGCAGCCAAATTTTGAAAACTTTTGATAACATTATGGAAAAAGAGCAATTTCTCCTTTTTCCATAATGTTTTCAACTCCATTCAACAATGATACTTTTAATTATTGAGACATTCCATATTTCTGTCTTAATGTTTTCAAAGTTGTCTGCTGCATATTTGTCATATAGTTTAGTTTAAACTTATTCATTTACAGCTTTCAGCTTATATTAATCATCCTCGATGTCTGTTTCCCTAACTCTTCCTTAACCGGTACTTGAAAAATCTCAGAGGCAAAACCTGCTAATCACATGATTCGAACCCAGGACCTTTGGTACAATAGGCGTTTATTTTATTGGGGTATTACACCGCTTTCAACATTATTTCAGTTATATCACGGTGACAGTTCACTTATTCTTGATCCATGGGTAAACAAACCAGTACTAGGCTAGAAGATGTCCCTTGCCCAAGGGCAATCCATCATGACCGTAGTGCCGCGACTGGGGATCAGAATCCCCGACGGTAAGAACTCGACCACAGCGGATTCCTCCCTAAACTCTACCACTGTACCACTGATTACAACAGATTTTTTTTTAAACACATTCAAACCAGACATTTATAGGAACATTATATTAAGGTAACCATATTAACCCTTTCCCTCATACGACATTCTGCAGCAGACGACTTTGAACATATTTTGCCAAAAACTGGAAAATCTCTTTAATTGAATGGATAACCTATGACTAAAAGTGGAAAACATGGTGGCAAAAGGAGAAATTGCACGTTTTATGCATTTTTTTTCTTTTGTCACTATGTTTTCAAAAGCCCGGCTGCTGCAGAAGCGTCAGAAAGCGTCTATATGAGGGCAATGGTTAACGTGTGCAGTTTGTTAGGATTCAAGGGAAGCACTATATATTATTATACACGTTGGTTGACATTCTGGCCTTCGATAAACTACGCGAGATCTTCTACCTGTCATCATTAGAAAAGAAAGCAAAACTGATAGAAGGCGTGTCAGATGACTTATAGCATATGCTATTAGTGAACGATCAGTAATGATTCCTGAAACAGTAAATTAACAGGAGGCGATATATCCGGGTTAGCCTGCGCGGCATACTTTAGCTGAAGTGGGTCCATATTTTACGCCCAATGTTGGTTTTCTTGTGGGACGGCTCATGTGTTCATGCAATTATCCTTTAAATCACAATTTCAGATACTGGATGACACTTCACGGGGAGATGCTATATCCAACCTTGATCAATATGACACCAATCTTCAGATCGCCAGTCTTAGAGACAAACTACGGACTTTAGAAGGACTCGAACCTGACACCGCCGATCTATATCCTGCTCAGGAATCAGGCCTACTTGGGGATGCGGTAAGCAAACGGCCTTTCTGTAATGGCTTCACCGGATGTGGGAGAATACACGGCAAAAGAACTCCATCTTCTTCTTCTTCTTCCTCTTCCTCCTTACTCGAAAAGTTACAGATAGCTGATTCAGTACCATCTCCGATTGAATCCCCTATTGCAAAACGTCCATTTTGTAATGGCTTCTTTGGATGCGGTAATCCTGGTAAACGATTAGTATTTCGAAATTTCGTGAACCCACGATTACTGAGTCTCCAAAGGTCAGCGCAACGGAAACGGTTCTTCTGCAACCCAGGCGCCTTCGGGTGTACAAATCGAGTGAAAAGATCACCGCTGAAATCTGTTCTTTCTCTACGAAATCCTGAACTCTTGCGTTAAAGTCGCATACATTGAACAACATTTTTGAGCCGTCTCGCGAAAAAACCAACATAATGGCATCTGCGTCAAGTGTCGACAGGATCAGCCTGCGCTGTCCGCGCAGACTGATCCGGGCCGATACATTCCGTCTCCGAGGAGGTATAGAGTAATTATTCCTGAAACAGAAAATCCAGAGGAGGCGAAACGTGTCCATTCGGGTAAGCCTGTGCGGCATGCTTAGGCTTATCCGGGTCGACTTTTAACCAAATTGTTGGTTGTCTCGCGAGACGGCTCATATGCAGTTTTTTTCTACAGTGGAATGACAATACATTTATAAGTGATTCGGCATGATGCTCTCTTTTCTAGATGTCATACTTTTAGCATGGTCGAACTAATTCAGCATGGTGAAATTCTTAATTGTTATAATATATCATTCTATCTTTATCATGAATTAAAAAAATATCATGTTTTACTTACAGTTTTCTTTCGTGAACTTGGCAGCCTAAAAGGAAACGTTTTATCTTTTCTCGTTCATCTTGCATGGAGAATGTGTTTAATAGATGTGCATTGTCTATAAAATGATATTTCTACCTACACAGAGCCGGGGATATATCAACATATGGCACATGTGTTATGTTTAAATGTTTTTACTTTTGTGACCATTCTAAAATCTTTTGCTTTGCAATGACCTGAGAAATAACGTGTTTCGCGTGGTGATATTAAAATGTAATTTTAAAAAGAAGTTGAAAACCTTGCGGTAGAAAAGAAACTGCTCGAGTTGAGCAATTTATTCTTTCCCCTTACTATTGTAACGAAACATAAACATCAAAGGTCGTCATTACGAGGGATATGGTTTTAAGGTTATTGTTGAGTTCAGACACTCAACCTTAACATGAACCAAACCACCCATAGAGATGGTCGAGAATTTAATTTAAATCTCAAGTTTAATAGATACACAGCCGTTATGCAAACGGTTGAGATCAATGAACAAACAAATTAAGAACACGTCCTTTTCAGTTAAGCATACGCTATGGTTTACTGACTCGTGCAGAACTGTATATTTCCAATCAGTCCATGTCAAACATTGATCCGAAAAACAACAACTAGAACGTTTGCAAATCAGTGTTCCCCAATACAACCATATGACTGTGTGTCAATACAAGATAATACCATTATATTTTGAATTTAAAACAATTTGTCACAATAAGAACAGTGATAACAAACTCAATTTCCCCAATTGTACTCCAACCATATGTGATTCAATAAAAACAAAAGGGGCTTAACTGTTTTTTCTAAAAAATAAACCAATGTAATATACATATATTTGGTTGAAACATTATCTCGAGTATAGTTTACGCATGCACACCTAATATACTTCAGTGTATGTGCTAAAAATGAGCCGTCCCGCGATGAAACCAACATTATAGCTGGCCTCTGCTAAATGTACCGACCCAGATCAGCCTGCGCAGTCCGCGCAGAATGATCCGGGCCGACATATTCCGGCTAAGGGAGATAGAGGTATAGAGAAATGATTCCCGAAACTGAAAACCCACAGAAGGCGAGAAGAGCCTGTGGGGATCTGGGCCGATACTTTAAGCAGAGTCCTTAATGTTGGTTTTCTCGCGAAACCGCTCAAATAATTTCAAGAGGTATTATTGCACATAATGACAGCAATTGAAGATTTAAGAATGATAAAACAATAATAAAGGACCACGACAGAACATATTTACTGGATTAATGTTTTTTCCGGTTCATATTGTGTTACCCACATTTTAAATAGCGGGCTATGTGTATGCAGTATAATAACAGATCAGGTAAGTAATCTATTCAAACAAAACCTATTCGGTAGCTCTCCGTTCATTTATAAAACACAGAAGGATGATTCAAGTAAATAACGTTATATGAGCCGTCCCGCGAGAAAACCGACAATATGGTATCTGCGTAATGTATCGATCAGATCAGCCTGCGCTGTCCGCATAGATTGATCCGGACCGACACATTCCGTCGCCGACGGATAGAGGTATAGAGAAATGATTTTTGAAACAGAACATACACAGGATGTGAAAAGTGTCTGCTCGTGTTAGCCTGCGCTGCATGCTTTAGGCTGATCAGGGTCAACACTTTACGCAGAGACCACATTGTTTGTTTTCTCGCGAGACGGCTTAATTATGCGGGTAAACGACGTCCCACTTGATACCGGTCTAATAAAAAAATCACCAGCAATCAAACTAGTTTATTTCTTTTTCTCTTTGTAAAATTGTAACATCGCACTTTACTTGCATATATCATTGCATTGGTCGCAAAACTAGGTCAAAACCTATGTTATACAACTAACGCCGACAATGATAGAAAACAAGGTTTCAACAGAGAATGAAGTACACACCCTTCGCCTTGTAGGAACGACACAAGCGGTATATTTGAATTCGATAGCCGTAGACGTGGATATTTAATTTAAAGTATTCCTCAGATGTGTTTATATGTCGGAGCCTATTTTCGGGACTTATTTCCATACACGAAACTATGCCTTATGCTTTAAAATCTATAACAGTAGTGTAAACGAACATTTTACAAACTGGGTTTGCAAAGTTATTCGCTCTTGTTTGTCTTTCACACACCATGAATACTGAAATGAAATAACAAAAGCCTGCTTGAAAAACGAATTTAATAAAATATATATTTAGGTATTTGAATCATAACACCTTATTTCGAAGAATTCTATAAATTCATTTCTAAACTTTATATGTTTAAGCTTTCATTTTTCTCCATGTGCGTTTCAATGTTTTAATCTTAGATTTCAACATATTTTCTTACAAATCAACAATATCAATAAAGCAGTTTGATACATATGCATTGTAACTCTAGACCCTCTCCCGCGTACAACAAACCTGCTGTACAGAAGCAATGTCTCGGTAAGATATAATTAATTATTATTTAATTATACTTCCTTTATTAGATAGAATTTAAATTCGATTTTGAATATTCCATTTATTTACGGTTGAATGTAGAGACATTGATGTGCATATTCCTGTATTAATTATGCACATATCACATACTCGGCTATCCTCGGCCATGCATACTAATGATAACCTGGGTACCGAGGATGGTACTCAGGGCCAGAACTGGTTGCCTATCCAGGAAAAAGTCATAGAACGAGGTAATACCCATAGAGATGTGTTGTAAACAGAGATATGTTAGTAGAACTTGCTTCACAGTCGATGTATAGTGGCCTCGCGTTAACTCGAAGGCATCGTTTACCTCGAAACGAGTTCTGTCTTTTGAAATCAGCGAAGCAGCAGTTTCGATTGCTCATACTTTTTTTTAAAATATAAATGAATTAAGAAGCTGAAAATTGATATAAATTGAGGGATCTTTCGAACATGTAAATATCTCGAAGTAATGTATGGATCCCTCACGAGTTCGAGCTATCAACTGTTATATGTATGAATAAATAGGTATATGTTCTACATGCTACTATCTTTCGGTATAATGTATAATGGGACTAACGAATGTATGTTTGTAGTAGACATGAATTTTCTCATACTTTTTTGATACCAGGTTAACAAAAACTGTGCTGGAAAAATGACCTTCCAACTTTGCTAGTTGAGCGGATCGAGATAAGCCTTTGTTTCTACAGTCTGATCAAATACTTCAATCTGTGTAAGTCTGTCATAAAAAAGAGCCGCGTCTGTCGATAAGGGGTCTAATTGCATATACGAACAGTGAAGTGTCTGTGGGAGAATTTACATCTGCAAAGTCTTGCCAACGTCTCTCCTGTCAGCTTACACTTTTAATAGCGTCTCGCAAGAAAACCATCATTATGGCATCTGCGTAATGTATCGACCCAGAACAACATGCGCAATCCGCGCAGACTAATCTGGGCCGACACATTCCGTGTCAGGGGGATAGAGTTGTAAATTAATGATTCATGAAACAGAAATCAACAGGAGGCGAAACGTGTCTGCCCAGATAAGCCTGCGCGGCGTCCTAATGCTGATCCGGATCAATACTTTACGCAGAGTCCACAATGTTGGTTTTCTCGCTGGACCCCATGGTTTTGTGTCGAATCCGCTGTTTATTACGCCGTAAGGAGGGGTCAATAAGGTCAGTTATCGACAGAGGCAGCTCTAATGGTGTTGACACTTTTGAAGAATTAAACATATTATACAAGATTATTTGAGTTAAGCAACGTCATGCGAAAACCAGCCTTAATGACTTTACGACCAGCAGATAAACAAATCAGCTTACAACTTAATTACGAATCAGTGTGTTTAAAATAATAACACTGTCGCAATTTGCCCTTTATGCCATGTCATCTTTTTCAAAACCTACATAGGTCGGTTTGTGCATGACGAGGCTCAGTCTGAAATCTAATATGACTTTGAAAACAATTTGAAGGTCGATTTTCTAACTGATAAATGACTCTTTTTACAAAGTTTATGTGCACTTATATATATGCAAATGTATAGCTAAATCGACCACGTGATACGAAAACCAACGTTCGGAGATATTTACATAAATGATGCCCGTCCAACGGGAAAATGTGAAAATTGGCATTTTTTAACAGTGGGGTATCAGATCAGTCTGTACCTCTGCTCCGTCTTATCTAATTATACACAGTCGCTTCTACTAAGTTTATAATTTGTGAACAGTGATGCACATACATCTACACTGTTCACAAACGCCAAATATACATTTCTCACAGAGTGGCTCATTTAGAGTATTTACGACATACTTGTTTGTATTTTCGGCTTGGGATATTTATTACCGTTCTTGACGCGCTTCCTTAACTAGATGGCGAACAGTAAAGATGGGGATCTGACTACATGTCGATGTAGGTTGATCTGGATATTTGCTGGTCGCACCGTTCCCGTCCTTCACCAAAGGACTAACATACTATGTAATAAAGCAGCCACTTGCTTGGAAAGACTTTTGTGTGGAATCAAGATGTGCGAAAGAAGGGTAGGTAAACCAACCGTGATATAACTAGAAAACGTTAAAAAACGGTGTTAAATCCCAATAAAAATCTGACCCCGAAGGTCGGTTTTCGTGTGCCGTGTATAAAGTAACTTTCTGCCTTACTCCTCGTATACTAATCTCTGAGAGCATGATGCACAGTGATACACCCGTAATATCCTTCATTACAGAGGGCTAGATAAGGAGGAGTAAACTGGTTCTGTCCCACCACCCGTAATATCCTTCATTACAGAAGGCTAGATAAGGAGGAGTAAACTGGTTCTGTCCCACCATTACCTCTTTTAAGACTCAACCAAACCCTATGCTGTGAGTACTAAAAAAAATCGTCTCACAGAGGCGACACTTTAGAATACCACAACTTTTTATGAGCTAGAAAACCAACATTATGGCCTCTGCGTAATGTATCGACACAGATCAGCCTGCGCATTTCCGCGCAGACTAATACGGGCCGACACATTCCGTCTCAGGGAATAAAGGTAGAGAGTAATGATTCCTGAAACAGAAAAACCCACAGGAGGCGAAAAGTGTCTGTCCGGGTTAGCTTGCGCGGCATGCTTAGCCTGATCTAGGTCGATACCACAATAATGGTTTTCTAATGGGACGGCTCATTATATTTAAGAAAATAATTCACCTGCGAAATATGCACCTTATCTAGACCTCTGTCGTTACAACAGATATTTAGCCCATTGTATACTTAACCTTTGTACAAGAGGCCAACAAGCTTTGACCTGGTACTACTGTCGCTGTTTCAGGTGCAGGCGAAGAAGAACCGTATTGCTAGTCCAAATAAGAGAGTCGCAACGAACCCGCATCACAATGGCAGACCTTCAATAGATCAGTCAGCAAGAGTATTGAATCTCGGATCGCCTGATCTGGACCACATCCAATCAAACATTTATCCAAACATATGTTATCTGTTCTGTTCTCAAAGAGAAATGAAATTTGTCACAATTGATCAATTGAAAATGTGTAGAAAATTGAAATGTTTTGATAACTCTAGACAAATTGAAACTGGTACTTCGTGTACTGGTAACCAATGCCTTGAGTCTAAAACGAAATTGCACTCCACACGTTATGTGAACAAATTACCACATCGTGGGGCCACTCAGTCTAATACTGCCGATGAAAGGGTACGTGACCTTTTGGAATCCGACAAAAGTATACGCCATCTGTCTGACTTGTTTAACAGAGGTTGTTTATGTCATCCTTGTAATGCCAGGTGTTACTAGTTGATATTCAACCGTAAGTGTGTTGGTAACGTGTTGGTAACGTGTTGGTAACGTGTTGGTAACGTGTTGGTAACGTTTATGTTCGGTTTGCCATTATGGAAATTCTGAGAGAATAAACACGTTTCATAGTTCATCAAAATAATACAATTGTACGCATTTTAACAGAAATACAGTCAATTTATCTACCGACAACTGGTGTATCAATTAACTCCGATGATTGAAACATAATGCGGACCTATTTGATACATAATGTGGGGCTATTTGATACATAATGCGAGGCTATTTGATACCAAATGCGGGGCTATTTGATACATAATGTGTGGCTACTTGATACATAATGCGGAGCTATTCGATACATAATGCAGGGCTATTTGATACATAATGTGGGGCTATTTGATACATAATGCGGGGCTATTTGATACATAATGCGGGGCTATTTGATACATAATGTGGGGCTATTTGATACATAATGTGGGGCTTTTTGATACATAATGCGGAGCTATTTGATACATAATGCGGGGCTATTTGATACATTATGTGGGGCTATTTGATACATAATGAGGGGCTATTTGATACATAATGCGGGGCTATTTGATACATTATGTTGGGCTATTTGATACATAATGAGGGGCTATTTGATACATAATGCGGAGCTATTTGATACATAATGAGGGGCTATTTGATACATTATGTGGGGCTATTTGATACATAGTGTGGGGCTATTTGATACATAATGCGGGGCTATTTGATACATAATGTGGGGCTATTTGATACCTAATGCGGAGCTATTTGATACATAATGAGGGGCTATTTAATACATTATGTGGGGCTATTTGATACATAATGTTGGGCTATTTGATACATAATTCCGGGCTATTGATACATAATGCGAGGCTATTTGATACATACTACGGGGCTATTTTATATCGTAAGATTAAGCAAGTAATCTCTTTATCGTCATTCGATATACAGTTAAGACAAATACACACTATCTTCATGTGTGCACTATTTATGGGCCGACCCACTGCAGTATATGCATGTTATCAACCTGTATCTTGGTCTGGAAAGGGAGTAGGTTTTAAGACAGTACAAAGTTCCATTCTTCGACATCAGATAAGGCTCCAAGATAAGATTGCTTGGACGATTTGCATTTGAGCCGTCCCTCGAAATAAACCGACAGTGTGGACTCTGCGTAGAGTATCGATCTGGATCAGCAGAAGCACGCCGCGCAGGCTAATCAAGGCAGACACTTTTAGCATCCTGAGTATTTTCTGTTTCAGGAATCATTACTCTATACTTCTTTCCCCATGAGACGGAATGTGTCGGCCTGGATCAGTCTGCGCGAACTGTACAGGCTGGTCTGCGTCGATACATTACGCAGAGGCCATAATGTTGGGGGTTTTGCGGGACGGCTCATTTCTTGTTGCTGTTACTGCAAGAAGCCTGTTTCATTTATATAGAATATTTAGGAGCCTACCTTGCCTCAAGAATATGTTCATCTGCTAGTGCTTCCTTTTCCGGTGTATCTGAAAGTATTTCGCTTTTCCGCATTTTGCGGCATTTTGTCGTTAAGGAACGTGGATTGATTTAGGGAAAGTCCGTATAGGTTCTTGGCAAAATGCACAAACTGCTTTCACATGGGCTGTTGTGGCATGTTGGTAACCATGTAAATCCTGATTTTTCCTGTTTATGTCTTTGATTATGGTTATTGTCAGTGACATTATCGATGTTCTTCGTAGCTCAGCGAAAAGCGCTCTAGCATTTTAAACCGTTAAAAGCAAGATTAATTAGACCCATTGACTGTATATGTATACCAGGACGCCATGGCTGAACAACAGTTGGTGTTACATTGTCATCATGCACTTGATGCACCATAGCAGTCATTTTGAATATTTAGTAAAGCATACAAAGCATACGATCGATAGGCTCTGTGTTAAGCTGCTTGTGTTTAATGTAGTTTTGTATGTCATCCTTCAAGTGTCTACCTTCTGTTGAAAATATCTGATAATAATCGTAAACTTTCAAAAATGCATTTAACAAACACTGTCCATCCCCTTTAACTGTGCACAAATCAAACTCCATTCCATGGAGGGCGTTTTCAATAGATGCCTATTTATCAATGGCCTCTACAAGCAGAAGTACACTTTATGTTACCTGTTAGAGAAGGTGTATTATAGATGCCTATTCATCAGTGGCCTCTACAGGCAGAAGTACACTTTATGTTACCTGTTAGAGAAGGTGTATTATAGATGCCTATTCATCAATGGCCTCTACAAGCAGAAGTACACTTTATGTTACCTGTTAGAGAAGGTGTATTATAGATGCCTATTCATCAATGGCCTCTACAGGCAGAAGTACACTTTATGTTACCTGTTAAAGAAGGTGTATTATAGATGCCTATTCATCAGTGGCCTCTACAGGCAGAAGTACACTTTATGTTACCTGTTAAAGAAGGTGCATTATGATTGTGTACGTGCAGGATTTCAGTTCTGAAGTTTGTATCTGGTTCACAACTAATCGTTTGACCAGAATCCAAAGGTTCTGTGCAATATATCTGGGCTTGCGGTCGGTCTGTATCAAATGAGGGAGCAAAATCTGAATCTTGAAATATCTCCTTATTATATGGGTGTATGCGAGCTACTTCAAAGCCGATACTGGTCGATATTGCTTCTCTCGGACAAGCACAACTAGCACTGATGAGCTCAATACTACTGATCTAAGCATTGTTGATATAGCCACATAGTGTCATTGAACTCCCGCCCACAGCTTCAGTCGAAGACCGAATGCTTTTGCCAATTATCGATGGTCACTCGGACCTCTGACGATGAATTGAATGCACAATTTCCGGAATCGTGTTTCTTATCAAGAAAGTAATAGACTTGGTAATGTTAAATAATACCCTAGTAAAGTTTAATCATTTAAAATATCGCTACTTATCTTTTCAACGATATTTTGATTTACATGTTGTTAGTTGAAAGTGTAGAATTTTGTGAATCTATGACCGGGGCTTGTTGATACACTGTATCAAAAAGCCCCGTGGCTCATGTAATAAAAAAGCGCATTACCAACCCTATGCTATAAATAGACTCCTCCGCAAGACACTGTTCTAGAACGACCAGTACTCTTCATCGTAAGACCCAACTTTTACTTTTATAGGACTCGTGTTAAACACGTATGCTATAATCAATACTCTAAACAAAAAACTACAAAATGCAATAACGTATCAAAAGTTCCGTATGGTGGCCAAAACATCAAACATGTATTGGTAGCATTGTAGCGTTTTGTCAGACAGTTCCAACCACAATTAAATCTTAAAATAATTATGTTATAAGTGTGTTTTTTGAAAAGAACAAATATGACGTCTGCGATAATTTAGAACATTGCCATGTGCATTGTATCAACTAGCCCCGGCCTCCCCTACCTGACTTCACCCCCACTTACCAACATATTGACAATTATGCAGCAGGGGACTCCGAAAATGTATAGTTTTAAATAGGGTAACACTCTATAAATGAAATCATAAGGCGCGTCTTTAAGTGAGAAATGGTTAATGGCTGTTACGATCAAGTTCTTGTTTATAAAGTAATTTTATATTTGAACTGCGTATCCCCGCGCCCTGGGAAAAAAGTGCTTTTAATTTTGGTAGTATTCCTACCAGCGTCTTCCTCATTGACTATCTTTAATTTTAATTTCGTGCAGTCTTATAGCGTGATTACGTTAGAATAACACACCTTCTCCGCCTATGACGCGACATGTTACCAACTTGTTGGTAAATGTGCTCCACTTGCTATGTCATTTATAATGTCTATTTCTGTACTTTGTTTTTTCTCACGGGCCATGTGGCCTATTGAATTCATATTTGAAATAAAATTCTTCTTCTATCAAACAGTTCTGTTAAATAGATTAGAATGTATTTAAATGCATCTTATGGTTTATAAAGTTTATTTATTTACAACACAAGCATATAAGCTCATTGTGCACAGCACGCATACTTAACATACATGGTAATGAAAACAGTAATCATTCAATGAATAATTTTCAATCAAATTAAAATCAGTTATTAGTTGATGATTATGTTATTTAGTTGATTTTCCTAAAATAATGAATCTTGTTTAACCAAATTTGATACTGATATGTATCCAAGTTTGGAAAATCAGACAAATTATGATTAACATAAATGTATGACAGCATTTTTGAAAAATAACAGAACCTTTTTTGAAAATTACTAATTAAGATGGTGAGAGAGAATAATTCAAAAAATAAATTAAAATATTATATACATAATACAATCTTATCTTATTCGTACATCAGATATTGGTATTCGAAAAATATTGATTTCTCAGTTTGAGAGCATATTTACAATAAAGAGCAAGTTTGGTTAGGTTTTCTTTATTTGTAGAATCAATCAGTCTTGTAAATGTGAATACATTCGGTAGATTAACGTAGTATTTATTAATGTATTTGTTCCTTATTTGGGTAAAAAATGGACAAATTATAACAATTGATATTCATCTTCTAAATCGTTTAAAGTAAAAATCTCACATTTCCTGTTGTTTCTGTCAATGTGTCTATGTCTACCACTTTCTATCATTAGATTATGGGATGAAAGTCTAAGTTTGGCAATTGAATGTCGGAATGATTTTGTTTCTAATACGTCCAGATACCCTGCTCGAGCGAAATCAGTCTTAAATGATCTGTACAAATACAGCGAAGGAGATAGGTGGATGCTTGCTTGCCATTGATTGACATATATATCTTTAAATCGTTGGGAAATTATCGGTATAGCCAAACGTCGGAAAAGCCTGACGATTATGTTGCTTGATCATCAATGCCTGGGTGTATAAGCCAAACTTAGAGAATAGATACGTTTACATGAAGTAAATAATATTTGAATTAATAAGAGACTTCTCGCCAACTAGATACGTCTATATAAAACAAATCTATGTCTGAAAGAAAGGTCTCATGTATAATGTGTTTGTGGCGATTGGTTTGACAATCGCCACAATGCTAACAAAAACAACAACAACGAAAACAAATTTACATAGTCAGTTTTGAACAG
>JAUELF010158840.1:0-14829 GCA_031471495.1 Clinocardium nuttallii | reverse complement strand
TCTTTATAAAACATGCATAAATATAAATATGTTTTTAATTTTTTATTTTTTTTTAAAATTCCTGAAATTGATTTTTTGTTTACAAAATACCGTCATACCCCTTAAATGACTTCTCTGCAGTTGATGACTTTTGAAAACTCTTGTGACAAAAGGAGAAATTGCTCAAAACAAGCAATTTCTTATTTTGCCACAATTGTTGAACGTTTTTGTTTTTGCTTTATTAAATATTTTCAAAGTCATCTGCTGCAGAAATTATGGATATGGAAAAGCAATAAATCTACTATTAACATGATACAATACAAACTTTTTTTCCAGAAACGTTACAACCCTGTCCTATTTGATGCCATCGAAATGCTGGCCACACGAAAGGAGAAAATGGCAAAGGTTACCAAGGAAGCGAAAGTCATTGAGGATAAAATTGGACGAGGTTCAGTCAATGTGATGAGAATGTTAAATCCGTCAGATCATAATGGGAAATACATCTTTAAGTCACCAATACCTGTTAAAGGTAAAGTTCACCACCTTTGTAGTGTAGGGGTAGAGTGTCCGCCGGCCCGCTTAATACCAAAGACTTTGTCTTATATGGTAGTAGTGGCAGCCCTCCTAGGTGCTCAGGGTTGCAGAGTTAGCATTACGACTGACTGGCTGGTGTCGGGATAAATGGACCAGTAGTACTGGTAACTTACCCAGGAAACGCTGTAATCTAACGTTACGACTGACTGGCTGGTGTCAGGATAAATGGACCAGTAGTACTGATAACTTACCAGGAAAAGTGTTTATGTATCTGAAACATTGTTGAAAGTGGCGTAAAACACCAAACAAACATCATCGACAAACGACATCAATTGAGTTATTTTAATATCAAAATTTAGCGACATTCAGACTTAAAAACACAAATGATATTCTTTTTTTCAAGAATCGGTACAGTTATTAATATGTGATTGTGTATTCGCAAATCAAAGTCGACTCGTTCGTTTCTGAATGTAAAATAAAACAAGAAATTCTAGAAATAAGATATGACTTCAATACAACGATACAAGCATACTACAAGAAGAAATTCTAGAAATGAGACATGAATTCATTACAATTAAACGAGAAGAAGAAATTCTAGAAATAAAATATAACTTCAATACAATCCTACTAGAATTTGACCAAGTTGACCTCGTGTATCGATACGGGATACCTCTGAGATCGTATTTGAATGACAGAGTAATTGCTTTAGTATGTGTAACCATCCTGTTCCAATGTCGCCGACCTGTTCATTGACCAGTTTCTTCATGCTAGCTCGGAATACTAGAGCTCTAGATGAGGTGCGCCTCACACACATTCAATAATTGACATTATTCCTTATTTGACACTCAAACCCTATGCAGTGGGTACTCAACAATGGTTGGGTAATAAGAGAGATATTAGTGGGAAAAGACCAGTTTGCTCGTCTTGATCTGTACCCTGTAATAGCAAATGAGCAAGCTGGATAACCAACCTGATCGTTTGTAAAACATAAGCGAACAGTGACACACCGTCAAAATAAACTGCAATGTAGGATGTTGTTAATTTGTTAAAGAGCACCACTTATATGGAACAGGTTGTAAAAAGTATTCCTAGTTTCCAACGATTCATAATTGCATTATTCATACATTCCCCAAAAGGTCCTCCTTACAAAAATACTTTCATTGCAAATATATAATATAAACAAGATAAATGTAATACCAAATGACAATATTGTGTATATTTTGGTTGAAGCTGCTACAGGATTGGCGATTATGACGATGTTTTATCGTTACGCCCGTCGGATTACGGATATAAATACTTTCTAACATAAATAAAATCAAACAATTATGTATCCTGTGTTATTCTTTTCGCTCGAACTCTCTCATAATGAATGATATATACTTGAAGTATCCATCGAACTGTAAACTAAACTAGAAGGACCCCCAAAGGATATTATTCTTTTATTTCTCTACGACAATGTGGCAGCAGTAATATTTACATAGGTGGTAAACATAAACAATGTCGCATGAGTATTCATTCACCCGCTTGATAATTTATATTATTTGACTCGTTTTGGCTGAATCATGAATTTGTGGTCGAGTCTTCTTGTGTAATATTTAATTTATCATAACATCGTTTTCTTCAACTTACATTAAATAGCTTGTGGTTATAACATTTAACACAATTTCAACACTTTATACATTCGGATCAATAACAACAAAAGTGTACATGGATTATTATATCGGTTGACTGACCAGTATAAACCCTTTCCCACATACAACAAATATGCAGATGACGACTCAGAAAATATCTAGGCAAAAACCTTAAATAATCACCATAAATGAAATATTAATTATTAAATATATTTGAAACCATAGTGGCTCATTATGAGCAATTAGTCCTTTTGCCACAATGCTTTAATCGTATACTGCAGAGGCGTTAGAAAGCTTCTGCATGTAACGAAAGGCTAAAGCAATGGCATATATGTAGCAAGCGCCCGAAAATATATGATCTCGATAAACTTGCCAAGAACAGCATGGATAAGGATCAGATAACATGGCGCATTTTTATCTAAATTTTGTAAACTTATTGAAAGGTCAGCTCATATTGACTTTTTAAATCTTGTTTAAGATCAATCGATTCAAAATAGGATTTAAGAGTCAAACATTTTAAGCTTTTAGAAATTGTGTTCATACTGACTACATGTTATGTGACAATGTCTTCTTTTTTTAAAATAAAGTGTGGCATTGAAAGACAATGTAAAGCCGAGTAATTCAGTATCTCGAAAACTAACTTACTAAAACAATGTCGATGTGTTTGGGCTTGTAAATTCGATACGCATACCTGAGATTTTAAATTATATTTAAACAATACATGGCCTTTTCGTGTTCAATGAATCGTTTGAGTTAGTCAAAGTGTTAAAGAAATACAACACAAACACATAATAGACAATGAAGTCAAGAGCTCTTAATAAGGGTAGTTTTTCATGTTCTTAAATCCTAATTTGACACACTAACCCTATGCTGTCGGTACTCAAATATACTCGTCTCATTGAGACGAATCGTTTGAGTACCATTACATGTGGTTTGGTTGAGCGATAAGATAGGTATTGTTGGGAAAAGATCAGTGTGCGCCTCTTCATCACGTCCTCTAATGAAGGTTACGATCGTAATGGAGGACGAAACATAAAGCAGTCGCGTTATACATGTTAGGTCCGGGGAATGTCGCCGTTTAATTACCAGATATATGCTCATGTAACATAGCTCAGCGGACTGCAACATTACGAGCATTTTGTCATATGCGATACATTTTGGTCCGTTCTCCAATTATAAGTACAGTGAAGATTCGGATCATATTTAACACATGCTCGCCCGAGTCTTCAATGTGTGCTTGTAAAGAAATGAACGTTTTCGGTTGACATGTTTAAAATAGTGTAGTCGATGACAGAAGATCGATTATTGATAAATCACTGATTGGTTTCCAATTGTCATCGTATGTTTTATCATCCGTCGGCGACCTGTCGACCTGTCGCGAACATCTTAACATTGTATTATATTCTTACCCTCATTTACGTTTGACGAAACATCAACAAAATATGCTGTACTTCAATAACTTCAAACCGTTTTCTGGAATATCCATCATGTTTTATATCCCAGAATGATTTGTAAATTTGATTGGGTATATTATTATACTACATGATAACCATATAATAGTCCCGTGAAGTTGGTGCTGACGACACTTTTAGCATCTCATTTCTTTACACCATCGATTACAGATGGAATGTGACTTGTCATCAGTGTTTATTACGTGAAGGGTTATCTATTCTTCTATTGTCTCGTCCGTTTTGTTTTCGTCGTCAACACTTATCCTGGTGCTGACGATACAATCTGGAAGATGGATATCACGGCCGTTGTCTCCTAGTTTCTTATCGTATCTCAGCTCGACATCGGTGTTGCCTGCCAGACCATCGCGTTGTAAGGCTTTGTCCATCAGTATACATTACGAGTGTTTGAACAATAGTGAATAAGATTTTTTAACAATGCTAGCTAATAATGGTCTACGTTACCTGCTGGGTCCGGACATAACTTTAAGGGGCTTCGCAACGGTATCTATATGTTTTCAGTCAATCTTTACCAGGTATCTATCACGTATCTTCTATCGTATATGTTCTGTTTACATCGCCCATGGTAGCAATACTGCTTTTATTTGTCTAGGATATACATGGTTTTAGTGAAAAAGCGTTGTAGGACTTATGATTGGAGACAGTCAACTATTACATCGGGTTGATCCAAATATCAAATCGCATTGATGTTCTGTTTGTTATGTAAGAAACAAACGAACGTCGTCCTCCATGTGGTTCTCGAAACACGTGTTAATCGGCAGAAATATGCATTTCAAGTCGTCCGTTTTGTATCAGGGGATTTGGTTTACCAAGTCGTCCGTCTTGTATCAGGAGATTTGGTTTACCAAGGCGTCCGTCTTGTATCAGGAGATTTGGTTTACCAAGGCGTCCGTCCTTTTTCCATATAATATAGCATAACTACTGTGACGTAACACTCAGTTGGCAATGTTTACAGTTTCCCTATTCAAATATGTTAAGCAATACTTTTAAAATGGTATAAACAGCTTCCCTCCTTGGCGTGAAGGGGTTACATGACCATTGATGCTCTTGTGTCAGAATAAACTTACCATCAGTACATGTAATGTACACAGTAAACGCCGTTATATGACTGGTGGAATACTGTTGAAAGCGGCGTAAAACAATAAAAACCAAATAAGTCGTATAGCATTATAATATTGTTTAATGCTAGTCTATATTGTAACGGGTTGGGTCACACTTGATTTTGACATACGATATCCTATAAGGAAGCACTCAACGGTACGGTTAATTGCATTGTTTCCAGCTATGGAACCGTTGACACGTAGACGTGCACAGGAGAACTCTTGATTTGGGGGAAGATTACTGTTTATTTAGTAATCCTTTCCCACTTGTAAAATCATTTTGACAAAGTAGATTTCTTTTATAACATTGTGGCAAAAGAAGAAATTGCTCATTTTAATGTTTTCAATTTTATTCAATACTTTTAATAATTGTTGAGACTTTTCATAGCTTTGCCCTTACAAGTCGCCTGGTTTATACTTGATGTCAAATACGTTTATCCCCTTAATACAGTAAGATCATAAAACAACCGGATTCAAATCGCTTCATACATAGGAAACGTATTTTTGTCCTCAAATAACTTAATAATAGAAAACGTATATTTCTCCACGTCGATTAGGATAGCGTTTTGACTTACAGAAACAAACAAGAAGACGATGTTTATTTCGTAAAATGATTTAAAACCACTCAGAACATTTATCGGCCATACTTTCCGACCGACTGTTAAGTCTATTTTTGTACATCACCGCTCATCTTACGAACGACGTAGAAAGCCATTAAGGACATTAATTACATATTTTGCCAAAGGTGATTTCCACCTGTATAAAACCAATTTCGTGATTAACCCTTTCTTTTGAAGAAGTTGTGGTGTTTTTTGCTTGACATCATATTTATGAGCTACAGTATCAAACTTGAGGTTGTTTGTTTTGCTTAACATCATATTTATGAGCTACGGTATGAAAGCTGAAGCGGTTCGCCTTTCGAGCAGGAGTCTGGGGTTCGGGTTCGATCCCCGGTCGGCGGATCATACGAAAAACATAAATAATGGTAGCAAACCCCCCCCTCCTATAGGCGCCCAGGTGTTGTCGGTATACCATAGCCACTGATGCATCGGCGTCAAGATAGGTTATAGGGGAAGAACTTGCAAATTATCCAGGAAATTACCCGTGATTTAACGGAAATACTGTTAAAAACGAAATAAAACCCAGGTCATGAGCTATATATTTTGTGAATATGGAGGTCTAAAACAAAGAAAGGTCTTCTCTCCCTCTCTCTGTATAGTTTATGCGGACAGGTATATACTATATTGCCTTCTGTTTGGCATGTTTATCACCGACAACGCATTCTGTATCTTCTGGCTATGGTTTATGATTTGTATGGCCGACTGAAACCATTTTCCTTCGTCGTCTACGCCTTAACATATTTAGTCATCCATTTACAAGACTTGTATTTATCTTTTGTAACGGATTTGTGTGTTTACGTATAGCAGCTGGTGCATTAATCAGACGAGTAATTCGAACTGCTGCTGGGTTGTTTCTATTAATGATATAATCAATGTCTTGCTTTTTCACAATAAACATTTAAGATTATACATGAACTGCGAACGACGTAGAAAACCATTCAATCACATAATATATCAAGATGTTATTAAAATGCTCTGTTGGGTAAACATAATCAAAGCTTAAATACTTTAAAACTGAACAGCACCTTTTATGAAACAAATTCAATTTCCGTCTAATCACATGATCGGCGAAGCATGAAAAAAAATCCAACACTAATCGGAGTTCAAATAAAAATTGAAAAGGGAAATTAAGTGAGTAATGATGTATTTTATGTTACATGCCGTGCAGGCTCTTTTCGCCTCTTGTCGGTTTTCTGTTTCAGGAATCATTTCTCTATACCTCTATCCTTCGGAGACGGAATGTGACGGCCCGGATCAGTCTGCGCGGAAAGCGCAGGTTGATCTGATCGATACATTACGCAGGTTCCATAATGTTGGTTTTCTCGCGGGACGGCTCAAATACGTAATCTGGAAAACAGGAGTTCATATACCTGAATAAAATGGCGACCATCATATAGTCCAGGTCTCTTTGAGTGTTTACGTAATTTGTGTTGTTGCGTTCTGGGACAAGGAGACGTGCTTGCGCGTCTGCCACGCTTTGCATTTATTGGTCAAAACTTTGTGTAGCTCGGCAGATTTTCTTCAAAGTTGCAACAATTATAAATTGTGACCAAATAGGAAACATAACTCTAGCCTGCTTATTGATTAAATTATCTCCCTTTTCTCTGTTTTCTGTCCGTCACTTTCTGACTTATTATCCAAATTTCGCAGGCGAAACATGTGTTCCGTGGAACGCTCTTGTTCTACCATACAATCAAAATATTTAAAGTCAGACATAGTTTATATATTATTTATATGTATTTACGAAAACAATTTTTCCTTGACCGAACTGTTCAGATTTAGGCTTACAAGAAGACCAGTCAGTGGAGTATGGGATCCGACAGGTTCAAGAAATGGCAGTTCTCATTCGCAGACTCATAGTTGACGGTAAGTGTTGGTCCAAATCGCATGCAACTTCTAAATACCTTATAACCGTCATTGATAACTGCAAAGTATTAGTTACACAGGCAGCTCCTTTTCCACATTGTAACTTACACTTATTTTCTGGATCAAGCTCAATTATGAACATCGTCTTTTATGAAATATCGAGAAAAAATCCTTCCGAATTTGATGTACCGCAAGCTGGGCTCAGATCAGTCATAGACCGTCTTTTTCGGATTCGTGTAGGCCAAAAGTTACAACTTAAAAAGTTGTCATAAGAATCTAGTTCAACGTTTTACCTTTTCAGCGGAAAAGGCAATATTGAGGTTTTTGCAAACATACAGATGCATGCGAGTCAGCTCGTAACGACCTGTCTCACCTGGAATCAGCATTGGTCAGATTTTAGTTATGAAAATATTTCAAAATTCCTATAACATGAAAATAGGGTCATCCGATTTCGAACATGGAGGATTCCACTTTAAACAATTCGGCGCTGAAAGAGTTGAACGCGCAAACAACATTCATTCAAACGCCGGCAATCTCTAACCATGCACCCTCTTGTTAGACCTGAATAAAGTGAGTTAATACATCTCGCTTTAAAAATAGCAGGTAAACATTTAAAAACAATTACCGTTTTCTTAACAAGTGTACCGTAACATTTGATAAATGATGTATTTATGTTTATTTCATATAGGTCACGTGTTTACAGAGCCCGATGTCGTCGCGGAAAGACTCGAGCCCGGAATATGGTAAGTTTACGTTATATTATTGCCGAGATTCTCTAATACCACCATTCAACGCTCATTGGCAGTGGGAAAAACCACTGCCCAGAGAGGGTGCTAACCCGCGACTTTCTGTGTATATAAAACAGCCGTCACGCGAGAAAACCAACATTATGGCATCTGCGTATGTATCGACCAGACATGTCCAAGCAGACTGATCCGTGCCGACATATTCCATCTCCGAAGAAAAGGGGTATAGAAAAATGATTCATGAAACCCAAAATCCGCAAGAGGCGAAAAGTGTCTGTCCGGTTTAGCCTGCACGGCATGTTTAGACTGATCCGGATCGATACTTTACGCCGAGTCCACAATGTTGGTTTGCTCGCGGGACGGCTCATATCCAGTATAACATTGGACCATCATGCACTTCCGTTTTGTCTGTCCTTGAAAAACACTTTCTATAAATTAAATATTAAAACAATTGGGTATAGTAGCCTCGAATTCGAATGAGCCATTCTATTGTGGGAATTTACCCTGTATATAAACGTCGTAAGGAGCAATTGCTCTTTTACCACGAGTGGTTTAAACTAATTCCAAAAAGATCGAGTAATACTTGCTCTTAGTCTTTTAAATCATCCAAGCGAACATATGGGAAATCTCAATGGATTAGTGTATACTTACTGAACAGAGTTGACATGAACACATTGTGGCACAAGAGGAATTTGCTCTACATGAGCTATTTCTCCTTTTGTCAAAATAATTAAAAGGGAAAGTATTTGTGCAAAAGGCGTCTGCAAGTTGGTAAGGGTTTAATTTCGACGTTCGCAAATCAGACTCATTCGTTCAATCAGCATATCAGGTAGAACAACACTAGAGGATATCGAATTAAAATGTCATAATTAACAATCTTATACGAATAGGGTAGAACAACACTAGAGGATATCGAATTAAAATGTCATAATTAACAATCTTATACGAATAGAGTAGAACAACACTAGAGGATATCGAATTAAAATGTCATAATTAACAATCTTATACGAATAGAGTAGATCTACACTAGAGGATATCAAATTAAAATGTCATAATTAACAATGTTATACGAATAGGGTAGAACAACACTAGAGGATATCAAATTAAAATGTCATAATTAACACTCTTAGACGAATAAGGTAGAACAAGACTAGAGGATATCGAATTAAAATGTCATAATTAACAATGTTAGACGAATAGGGTAGATCTACATCTTGATTCTTATCCTATTGTGAACTAACATATTTCTCTTCAACCGAACAAAGACCTTTGGGCGGGGGCATCGGGCGAATATACTGCAGAGCTCTAGATATGACGAGAATTTCTCATCGCGAAATCCTTAATTGACTCCCAAACCCTATGTTGTGTGTACTCAAAATAATCGTCTCAGTGAGACTTAGGTTGAATAGTAAGATAAATATTGTCGGGAATGTTCACTCCCTCCTATATATGCGTATAGGATTGTGTTGTGACACCAGTTACAGGGGTTGGGGGCGTATCTCCAGGTGGTAAAACAGTTATAGCTTTATTTGTCAGAAATTAACATCCCTATGGTTATTATAAATAAATAAATGCATTTGCAACAAACCCATTCGTTCAGGAATGATTGTGCGACTAGATGGTCCTGATTAGACTGTACATGTACATGTCTGCGAATGCTTATCATAATAATCGCTGATCGCAATGTTGCTTAGTGTGAGTTTCCGCGTGACTTGTCGACACAGATTGATGAATAATTTATAGGGCGTTTTGTCGTAGTTAAACATATGTTCATGCCCCCCTAAGGAAAGTTACCGAACCATGCCGTATATAATTAAACTAGCTATGATAGATGTATGTTATCATCAAAAATGTGAACATGTTAGCCGTCCTGCGAGAAAACCAACAGTATGGCATCTGCGTAATGTATCGACTGTCCGCGCAGACTGATCCGGGCCGACACATTCCGTCTCATGTGCATAGAGGTATAGAGTAATGATTCCTGAAACAGAAAATCCACAGGAGGCGAAACGTGTCTGTCTGGGTTAGTTAGCCTGCACGGCATCAGGGTTGACACTTTACGCAGAGTTCATAATGTTAGTTTTCTCGCGAGACGGCTCGTGTTAGCCCTAGCTCTTTTCATTCTAACGCCCAAGGCGTCTTTATTTAAACACTTTTCTCTGTGATATATACAAATATCGGTTTTTATCTTGAGCAAGTGAGGAAATGGGAAAAACTTTTCAACAAGTTAATTACTACGTCCCATGAAGAGAACAGTATATGGCAATGATTTTTCTAGGATCTTACACATTAATAAGATTGTATAGAATATTATCATGTGAAACAATAATTTTCAGAAAGGAATACAAACACTGTGCTACACAAAAATGCAATTAACTTTCCCCTCTTATAGCAAATATACAGTAGACGACTTTGAAAACTTTTAGGGAAACATACTTTTTTTTTTATCTCCAAATGAAAATATCTATTTAATAGCGTTGAAAACATTGTGAAAAAATGAGAAATAGCTCATTATCCTTCTTTTGTCACTGTTTTCAAAAGTTGTCTGCTGCGGTTGCATTCAAATGCGAGAGGGATTATACGACCGTCTGAAGATAACGCGAATAGACTGATCTCTAATCATCCAGGTTTCTAAGTGTCAACATATATGATAGACAATATGCTATTTCACAAGGGTGAAAACATTAGCAGAAATAAATTAAACATATTTTTGGCAAATGAAAGCGTTGCTTTTAGACTGTTTAGTAATTGTTTGTAGAAAACGGTTAGAAGCGACTGCAACAAATTCATCAACGTTTTCTTCCTAAAATAATACAAGCTTGTGTGTTTTCTCCATCATTTTCTATGTTTCCATTTTGCATGAGTAAGTCCAAGTTGCCGAAGTAACTGTTTAATGACGTAACCTTTAAACGGAGTCAATCGTTAGTGTTTCTAGACGGGGATGCTTGACAACGCTCACACGTCACCACAGATCCGGACAAACACTCCTGCATTCAAACTGATAACACTGAATTGAAACTGTTTGATTTAAAATGATCTTGACAACCATTCTGAATGTGACCGCGTTAAAAGAAGCAGTTTAATTAGTAGCTCCATATGCTTCACGACAAGGTGAACATAGGGACGATCTTAGAACGGGCCGTCTCCCTTTGCCACAAGGTGTTATATTATGTGCAGAATTCAATCATATTTGACATTCATTCGTAGATGTTTTCCATATTTTCAAAATCGTCTGCTTTAGTTTGTTTCATGCGAGGAAAAAAATGACGGTTAACAGAGCCGTTCAACGAGAAAACCAACGTTATGGTCTCTGCGTAATGTATCGATCCAGATCAGTCAACACAGTCCGTACAGGAGGCTAATCTGAGCCGACACATTCCGTCTCAGGGGAATAGATGTATAGAGTAATGATTCCTTAAACAGAAAATCCACAGAAAGCAAAACTTGTCTGTCCGGGTTAGCCTGATTAGTCTGATCCTGGTCGATACTTTACGCAGAGTCAACAATGTTGGTTTTCTCGCGTGACGGCTCAGGTATTTTATCATCAAGCAACTATCATGACGTTATATTGATATTGCCCACGCACTGTCAATTGTTATTATATATGTTCGTGATTATTTTAGGTTTCGGATTTTAAAATATATTTCCAAGAACAAAATATCGTTTATACTCGGATCGTTCGGGTCATTTTCTTTCTATTAACGTTATTATGTTCCGGACGGGAAATGTACTTAAAAATTATTTATCAAACTAAGCAAACATGTATTTAGAAGTTCATGCGGCTTTGCGAAAATGCGAGGTTATTAATACTTCTAAAACGGACAAGGATTTTCAAATATGTCATAATTGAAGATTTTATTATTCTGTTTACAGTAGTAAAAGTGACATAGTGGACGATGAAACAGTGGTAAGAGCACGTGGTTTGCCATGGCAGTCGTCGGATCAAGATATCGCGAGATTTTTCAAAGGTCTTAATATAGCCAAGTAAGTACCATCAATGTCAACACGATAATTAATCCTTTCCCTCATACAGACGCTTTCAGACGCTTCTACAACAGACGACATGTGAACAAGTTGTGGCAAAATGCGAAAATACAATGTACATACAACGAGGCATTTCTCAATTTGTCACAATGTTTTCAACTTTATTAAATAATTTTCATCATTCATGATGATTTTCCCTATTTCTAACCATATGTTTTCAAAGGCGTCTGCTGCAGATGTGTTATATAATCTGGTCCAACTGGTAATGTTCAGACGTTCCTGAACGCCTTCCGTTGCTAAGAAAGTGAAGTCTGACTAAACCGCACAGAAGCGCATATTGATACGGATATGTAGTGGTTCTAAATGCCCCTATGTTTGGTTTGCTTCTCATATATTAAAAAACGAAAATGTTTACTCAAATATGTAAACGAAAGGAGGACATGACAAATAACAATTAAATCAATAGGTAATTCAGCAATTCTAGGAACGTAAAACCTATCAGATACACACACACACATGTTTTAGACCATTTATATTTAATTCTCTTAACCCTTTCCCTCATACGACAATTATACAGCAGACGACTTTGAACATATTTGTGTCAAAAAATGGAAAATCTCTATAATTGAATGGATAACCTATGACTAAAAGTGCAATTTCTTCTTTTGTCACTATGTTTTCGAAAAGCCGTCTGCTACAGAGGCGTCAGAAAGCGTCTATATGAGGGAAATGGTTAACCTAGTACACTTACACACAGAATATGTTATGCATTTATTTTTTATGCGTGCAAAGACAGGGTGTCTCATTGTGAACCAATGTTTTACAGGGGTGGAGTCGCGCTTTGTCTCAGTCCCCAGGGAAGGCGGAATGGCGAAGCACTAGTCCGATTTCAGGACCAGGAAATGCGGGATCTTGCAATCAAACGTCACAAACATCACATTGGCCAGAGATACATTGAAGTATACAAGGCAACAGGGAAGGACTTCGTCAATGTAGCTGGAGGTGAGTTTTGAGTGTTTAAGTACAATTGGACCTGTGTGTATAAAAACCGCCACCCAAGACAACATTCTGGTCTTTGATCACAGGTGGTCTTGATTTACAGGGGCATTGATGCATGAGTTAATGGGAAATACTAAGAATGTGGTTGCTAAAGACAGGGAATGGCCTTTTCAAGTGTTCTTTAGCACATATTCGACTGTATGTCTAAATAGTAATGACACTATGGTCAGTGTGTATGCCGGGAACGCGCTATGACCGAGTGGCTTGCGTCGGCGATTTGAAACCAGACTTCCTCGGTTTGATCCCCAGTCGCGTCGGTCATGGGTGACTGCCCATGAGCCGAAGGACATGTTGATGTTTTACATCTATACTGTAACACATAGAAAACTACGACACGTTCATTTGGGGTTGTTAGACGACACCATTGCGGTACCGTCAATTGTCGTGCGGCGTTTTTAAAAGCATATACTACATCATTTGGCTCCCTAATTTCAAACACAAATACACAGTTAATTTGGGAACCAGACTAAAAAAACGTCTCCACTAGTGACCTTAGAACACCAAATAAAAGTAGTACCAAACAGCAGTAAATATATCTTAATTTTCAAAAATAACATTAAAAATGTAAGTGATTTATGATTGGTAAGTAATATGTGTACACAGTTTCTTTCAAGATCGAATGAATATATTCACAGTGTAAGAATACACACAAAAAAACATTGTTTATATTTGTGTACCCAACACATATTGAACTATTTGATATTGCTGTTTTATAGGTAGTAATACGGAGGCTCAAGCTTTCTTATCCCGGGGCGGAGAGGTCATCATTCGAATGAGAGGATTACCATTCACTGCAACCTCACAGCAAGTGGTAAGTACGCTTATGGAAACTAACACGTTAAAAGAGAATATCCGCATACTCGATCTTTGCAATAACATGTTAAGAGAACTTTGCCGAAGTATTGAGCGTAATAGTGAAGCTTAGTCTGCTTCTAAATTTAAATCCAAGGAGATTATCTCTTCAATTAATCCATGCAGATTATCTCTTCAATTAATCCATGGAGAGTGCATTGTAAATTTGCCATACGATGGATGCAATATTCGTAGATAGTTTGGAAATAATTTTTACTTTTCACACACACATGTATATCTAGAATACAAGAACATAACAAACGCACCAATATAATGAAACTATTGGCTTGCTCAAATAACTGGAGCGCTGTTTTTATTAAATAATCTGCTCACCATTGCAATTGGGTTTTGTGTTGTCTGCATGTACGACACTTAGGGGTCACTTCTCAGTTCGTCTGTCCGTCCGTCTCTCTGCAACACTTTAAATTCATTGGTTAAAGTAATTAGTTAAAGTAATTGGCAATTCGAAGGCGACATGCGTCATTTTCTCGGCTATACTCGTAAGCTTAGGGATTTAATGTTAACTTCCGTAAAGTAAACTCTTGCATGTTCAAGTAAAATCGACTCAAAATTAGGTGTAATGAGAGTTGTGGATTATTAACCATGCTGTTTTTAGGTGAGACAGCACGTTATGAGCCGACTCTCCTGAAACTTTATTATTTGCAAAATGAAACCAATGTTGCCATTGGCGCTGAAAAAGTTTAAAGTAAGTAAGTGTATAAAGCAATATTGCCATTGGCGCTGAAAAAGTTTAAAGTAAGTAAGTGTATAAAGCAACATTGCCATTGGCGCTGAAAAAGTTTAAAGTAAGTAAGTGTATAAAGCAATTTTAAAACATCAACAAATATAAGTATAAGATCACAAAGCGCCCTCCTAAACTACGTTCACCAACTGAAGTAGTAAATGAGCAGTCCCGCGAGAAAACCAACATTATGGACGCTGCGTAATGTATCGACCCAGATCAGCCTGTGCAGTGCGCGCATAATGAT
>JAUELF010158730.1:0-14829 GCA_031471495.1 Clinocardium nuttallii | reverse complement strand
TGACAAAAGAAGAAATTGCACAAAACGTGCAATTTCTCCTTTTGCCACAATGTTTTCCACTTTTTGTCATAGGTTATAATACATTCAATTATGGAGATTTTCTATGTTTTGACAAAATACGTTCAAAGTCGTCTGCTGCAGAATTGTCGTATGACTGAAAGGGTTAAGATGATTTCAAAGTCATCAGCTGCAGATTTATTGTATAAAATTGTGCAAAAACATAAATTAGAGGACTAGATAAGAGGGAGTGAACAAGACTTTTCCCCACAATATTTCTCTTATTACTCAACCAAATCCTATGTAGGGATTTTGAATGTCGAATAAGGATTTTAGAAACATGAAAAATACCCCTTACATAGAGCTCTGCAAAAATCATACTGGATTATATTTTAAAACCATTATCATTTAACCCTTTCCTCCCTTACAACAAATCTGCAGCTGACAAAAAGATCTAGACAAAAATATAAAAAAATCTCTAAAAGTGAAAGATTACCGGTAATTGAAATTATAGTGGCAAAAGGAGAAATTGTTCTTAATGATTTCAAGATGATCTGTTTTAGATACGTTGAAATGCGTATGCAGGTGAGAAAGGGATAATATGCATCTTTGCGCAAAAGCTTCAAAACATTGAGGAAAAAACTGCTCCTATATACCAACAATGTTTTACTACTTCACATGAATATAATGCTATGTCTATCTATCTAGGTTTGCCAAGTTCCAATTTAATCTGAAATAGAGTTTAATCCTTTCCCACATCCAACAATTCTGCAGCAAACAACTTTGAAAACACGTAGACGCAAACCTGAAAAATCTCTAAAAAAGATAGCTTAATTGTTAGATAAAGTTGAAATCAGTGTGGCCAAAGAAGCAATTGCTCATCATGAGCAATTTCTCCTTTTGCAACAATGTTTTCAAAAGTCATCTGCAGCATTTGCGTCAAAATGCATCTACATGTGGTAAAGGGTTAAATTGGGAACTAGGTAAAGGGTCAAAATTTGAGTGCAATCACGAAGCTATATGTGACTGCCATCACATACCTCACCAATCATTCTAAATGACATTCTAACTGTATTCTGAATAAATAAAGCTAAACAATTTCTAATTGACACAATGCAAAGGCCCTAGCTCAAAAAAAAAAATAACAAGAAAATTCATAATTTAGTATTGTTCATGAGTCCAAAATTGGTTAATTAAAGTAATTATTTCCTGCTTAGATCCGACTTTTGTGACTAATTAAAGCAGTGAAAGGGAAAAAGAGAAACATGTTATGCACATTTTCTTTTAGTGAACATTTACCATATTTATGATGTGTCTAATTTTATCCGAACATCATGACATTCTTTCCAATTTCAATTTCTTTCCTCACATCAATTCATTATATTAAGTGGTTAACCCATTCCAACATACAACAAATCTTCTAACTTCAAACTGAATGTGTAGCCCCGTTTCCTCATTAAGTTTATGCCAATATAACCAGTATAAATGCCTTCAAAGCAGAATGACATTTAGAACCCAAATCGATAGATGCCACTCATATGCTTTCAATTTGGAAGAGTCTAATATGTAGCATACTGAGTAAAGTGTTTCTAATCAAAGTTAGTATAATCTCTAATAAGAGTACCACAAGTGGAAGCTAATTCGCCCATCTAATGTTTGAAATGCCGAAATGTCAATAATTCATCAAACGTATGTGTGATGAAGTTTAACCCTTTCCCACATACACCTTTGCAGCAGACAACTTTTGAAAACAAAGTGACAAAAGAAGAAATTGCTAAAAGCGAGCAATTTCTCCTTTTGCCACAATGATTTCAACTTTCTTCAGTAATTATACCATCATTTATGAGGAATTTCCATGTTTTTGCCTAGATGTTTTCAAAGTAGTCTGCTGCAGATTTTGTTGTATGTGGGAAAAGGTTAAGGGCCCTGTGTTATAAAATGTCCCAGTATAATGATGAATGTGAAAGAGTCATGTTCCTTGCAGAACACAGTCACCTTGTGATGATGAATAACAGTAACTGGTCAGAGTTTTGAAGAAATTACTTGCTTAGTTTTGAAAGAAAGTGGACATTAACACATGCTTAATGGTACGAAGATTGAAAGGCAGAGTACTTAGTAGTACCAAGATGGCTTCAACCAAGCAAGTGACTACAATAACTCATCTTTTTTTCAAAAATCAGATAGGTTTAAAAAGGATCTTGATGAACAAAAAGTTCTTAAGAATAATGCATATTCAAGACTAGTAGTACAATCAAAGAAGAATTTAAAGTTTTGACATTTTATCACCTTTCTGCTGCGATATGGTAGCCATGTTTTTTCAACAAATTAATATGGTTTGAATAAGTTCTATCTATAGACAGTCACCTAGAAACATTTCTGTCAAACTACAGACTAGCAGTTTCAGAGCAGAAGTATATTTTTCTTATTTCATTTTAACATTTTTCTGATGCCGCTTGACAACCATATTGATGTATGACACAATATGTATTTGATTATTTTTTAAATACTAATGTTATAATATTAATTTGTCTCATTTCGAGACTTAGAATGAATAGGAGATAGCACTTGAAGGTGTGAACAAATTGATATGGATTTAACAATTATTGTAGAGTGTCACCAAAAGAACATTTTCCTCAAAATATTTCAAAATAAGACCTCTACTTTCAGAGCAGAACAATTTCTAAATGTTTTTTATTTGACTCCCATTTTGATGGTGCCTAGCAGCCATGATTTTATAGCTATACTTATTGGTTTAAAAAAACCTTTATGATACTGCAGCAATCTACAATGATTTAAATTCTTTGAAAAAGTTTAAAGGAGGCCACCTAGGGAACATTACTTTTAAATTTGCTTCTTTCAAATAAGATGAGTAGTTTCAGAGAAAAAGATTTGAACTGATTTGGACCGCAAACTATTAGTGATGATCACAATAGCTCAGCCCATGCACAATGTGCTCAAATCCTTTCCCACATGCAGACGCAGTAGCAGCAGACGACTTTTGAAAACAATGTGGCCAAAGGTGAAATTGCTCATGATGAGCAATTTCTCCTCTGGCCACAATGTTTTCAACTTTATTTAACTATTAAGCTATCTTTTATGGAGATCTCTAACATTTTGTTAACAATATGTTTTAGAAGCTGTCTGCTGCAGAATTATTGTATTTGGGAAAGGGTTAAATTGTGTTGCTCTAGAGAGGTTGGCTCAGCAAATGTAAAATTGTGCTGAAAATTGTAAGTATCAGAATCAGATGTTGTTATATATACTCTTTACCTTTTACCAAATACAACAAATCTGCAGCAGGCGACTTTAAAACATTTAGGAAAAATTATGGAAAATCTGTTATTTCAAAAATATCTAGTCCAAAAACTATTTATTGACTAGAGCTGAAAAGTTTGGCAAAATGGGAAATTGTTCTTTATAAGTAATTTCCCTTTCTGCCACAATTTTTTCAAAAGTTGTCTGCTGCAGATGTTTCAAAAAACTTCTGCAGATAGGAAAGGGGGGGATTAAGATGCTGTTATGAGAGATCAAACAGGTTATATAAGCAACAAATGATCCGCCAAAACCTTGATAAGATTTCATACAGATACAAGTGGTACTTTAGGAAAACCAACCTTGTGGGATTTGTGACCAGTATAGAACCAGATCAGCACACAGTCTTATCTGACAGTGTACTGTTTGCCAATTTGTGACAGAACCTTTCAAGAAACTTGTGATAAATAGTTTTTTCAATTTAGAACATGTAGAATGAATGTGCAGGCAGACCGTTGTCTACGATTGTAACACTTTAGTCTCTTGTTTTTCTAGTTGCTTTCATGGAGCTTGTTGCTAAGTTGTGAGAACAGGAAAGATCTTAATCCAATTGTTCTTAGAAACATGCTGATCTGGGTATACTCATCTTTACTCTTTCCCACATTCAACAAATCTGCAGCATGACTTTGAAACTATTAAGTAAAACATATGGAAACTCTCTAAAAATGAAAAAATGAATGAAGTTGAAAACATTGCAGCAAACTGAATAATTGCTCATCATGAGCCATTTCTCCTTTTGCCACATTGATTTGAAAAGGCGTCTGAGACATCAGAAAGCGCTCAATCCTAGAAGGTTGGTTTTCTCATGGCATAGCTATAACGTGTGAGTTATCAAAAAAGTCTAACATTGTGCCAAAACAAAGAACAAATTGTGAATCAAACAACTAAACTATAGAAAGAATAAGCGAAAATTAGCAAACAACTCATGCTAGCCTAAAGTTTTATATCTACACTCCATGCCAAACATCTACCTGGGTTTGCATGGCACGTCTCTATGGTTACTGTAGAACGGCCCTGTTGATTGTATGGCAGCCAGTCCAAAATGTGAGAATGATTGCTGGATGTTTCCACGACTTGGCGGTGGTATTAACGGTGTTATTACACTACACCCATTTGTGGAGTCTGACAATTTATTGCTCAATAAATCCCCTTTTTCGGGATCTCTACCTTCAACGCTTGATGCATCAGGTTGTTCATTAGATGAATTGTTCTGACTAGAGATTGAAGGAGATGAAGTGCTTTGGCTTATATGAGCATGTGATTGTCTCTTTGACTGCTTTTTATTCCCCCCCTTATCCTCAAGATAAGTCTGAGGATCCTTTTCCATTGAGTGGCACCTTGAGTTTGGTCGACTCCTTTCCCTAATGTTGACATGATTCTCAACACTCTTGATGATAGAATTATTCAATTTCATACTTGGTACAATACTATAATCAGACTTGCTGGGCTCTGACAACGAGCGACTATACATTGGCTGGAAGCGAGAATTCTGAGAGCCATTCCTAGAACTTTTATCTGAACTAGAATCAAATAAATCCATGCTATGCGAGTCCATCATCGTTTTAATATCCTTATCACTGTGTATGTTGACATTCTGTGGATTTTGAAATGAATTCAATTTTTGTGAAAAATGAGTTTTGTTCAAGTCCAATAATCCGTTCAATGGATTATTGGAATGATTAAAAGAATGATCATATCTCTTTATTAAACCCTTTTGACTTTGGGAGTCGGAACCCTCTTTCCAAAAATCATTTCCAATACTGTAGTTGTGAAATATGCCACTCTTCTCCGTGTCAACATGTTGGGACTGTTTTAAAGACAATATTTCATCAGTTTCATTTAAAATACTATGACTTTGTTTCACATTATACCCAGAATGCCTATGCGTAACACTATCTGTAATTCCATTGATTTTTGTGGGATCCCTTATGAGACATGGTTCTTTGGTCAACACTAACTCAACATTTCTAACAAACTGTTCCTTTGTGATACACTCTTTCCTCAACCCTTTCCTGGGGTCTTCACTATCAGTCAACACACCATTAGGACGTGACAGATAGTCAAAGATATTGTTCCTGTTCATATCAGATCTTTCCCCAAACTCTGTTATATCTCTTGATTTCTCACCACCACAAATATTAACATCCATTTTAAAAGTGTTCTGATTCTGTGCATCAATGACTGGTGATGTATCTATATCGTCATTCTCATCTTCACTAATATCACTAAACTGCTCACTGTGTATCACATTTATAGATCCAGTTGAACTACTTGCTCCTGGAGATTTGCCAGGCTTTACTTTACAATCTGTTTCAGTATTAACTGGTAGACTAAAGTAACCACGGCTCTCTGGTTTATGAGTTTCTGAAACGGCCGACACTCTAGGAGATCCTCGTGGAGAGAGAGGAATTCTTGGAGACCTACATGGTGTAAGAAAAGGAGGTTGGTGGTTCCTGCTTCTGTCATCATACTGTTCCTGTAAGTTTGGAAGCGAGAATTCATGAATGCATGGACTTTCAAAATCATTTGACAACTGTCTATTTGGTGTTAAATTTGGTGGAAGGTTTATGTCTTCTTGAGGTTGCTCTTCTGTAAAGAACTTATGTATCACAGGTGGACCTAAATCTGGGGGTGATGACAGCTCCATTTTCTTTCTATGTTGCTCTTCTTCTAAACAGTAGGACTTGATATCCTTCAGAGTCATTGGAGCTTCCTTAGCAATTGCTGTTTTTATCTCATGCTCAGTCGCTGATTCATCATCAACATCACTATCACCCTTGTTTTGTTGGACATTTACAGATTCACATCCATCTGACTCTTTTGCAACACCATTGTCATCTGAATTTCTTACAGATTTCATGATATCTGCCAAGGTCAATTTCTGTTCTCTATGCTCTATTAGTTTATCAGACTTCACATTTTCATTGTCAGCAGACATCTGCTTCATTTCCTCTGGAGACAGTGGTTGTGGAGATGAATTATTACCATTTTCTGATGATGGTGGCGAGTAATAAGCCAATCTAAATAGAGTATCAGAATAGTTGTCATCATAGTCGACTGCTCTATCACAATACACTTCGAAATCTGGCGCCAATATAATTGTTTGTTCTTGTGATCCTGTCTCAGAACCATCTTTTCCTTTTACTGGGCTATGGTCAGATATATCTGCACTATCATAGACTTTGTTAGCAGTGAGATTTTCCATGGTAGCATCATGAAGAGCATCTAAGGTTGACATCCACTTCAATGTCTTTTTTCTTTGTGGTCGTTTTTTCCTTCCTCGTGGACCACAAAATGCATTAGCTAGTCTATGTGAACTCTTCTTTTTTCTTCTCACATCTGATAATTTTTGTACCGTGCTTACTTGTATCTTTTGTTTGAAAGATTCATCTGCCATGTCATTTTCATCTTCACTTGTGCTAGAAAAATCTTTTAATCCTGCTGTAGAAATCAATGGCAAATTATTATCTACTTTAACAGAACAAACACATGCATTAACACAGGGACATGAAGAACTTTTAAACTGAGACTCACCTATCTGATTTTGATTTGTTGATTCAATTTTCTCTGCTTCATTTTTACCTTCTGGCAGAGAATCTCTATCTTCCATTTTTTCGGTTTCATTTTCTGAATCTTGGACAGGGTGTTTTGACTCTGTGTTGGCACATTGTTCAGTATTTTGTGTCTCTGTCTGATCGTTTAGTTGTGGAACATCATTTACTTCACTGCCATCCATTTTAAGGTTTATACAAAGCTCTTCATTTTTATCTTTTGATTGTCTTTCATTAATATCAGTGTCTATTATAGTTTCTTTTTCATTCACAGATACTTTTGATTGACTTAAAATAAATTTTTCAAATTCAGCAGAAAATCCTAATGATGACTTTGCTTCTTTTTCTTTTACTGAATGTGTGCTGTCACTTATATGTGATTCATTTAAATGAAACCCATTTCTTTCCAAATCAACTTTTTTCGCAAACTCATTAACATTAACAATATCTGTATTACTTTGGATCTCAATTCTTTTCACCTTAACTTTCATTTCTTTATAGCCCTTGAATTTTCCAGTGACAATGTAGTCAACTCCAGGCACTCCATCTGAATCTAAATCTATATTATATGGCTTCCTTTTACAACATTTAGTTGACCTTGATTTTTTCTTCAAATCCGTTTCATCCGAAGAACTACGAGAACTCTTTCTCGATTCACTCGATATTGACTTTGATTTTCGTTTTGTACGTATGACTTTCTTTTCAAGGTCTACACTTTGCTTACTAGATGAAATCACAGATGAAGATTCACTGCTCAACAACACACTCTCAACACTTCTAGCAGCAGAACTTCTACGCGATCCACACAGACTTGCTCCATCTCTGTCTGTACTATCACAACTACTGGATCTTGACCTAGTAATGGGATGATTTTCTGGGTCAGATTGAAGTAGTTTCAAGTTATCACTATTGAGGCGACATTCTTTATCACTCCCGTCTGTTTTTTCCGTATTGTTTAATTGTGCAAACTTTTCCTTAAAGTGAGATTTGAATTTACCATAAAAGGTCACATTTTGGTTTGATTCATCTTCCGATACATAAACATCCGACTTTTGAATTTCATTTGCATCATTTGCAACTTGTGTTTCAGATTTTTCCTTTTCCTCATTTGAAGAACCACAAGTGCTCCCCTCGTCTGTTAAAATTTCTGATTTGGTGCTTATGTTTTCTAGCTTTATTGATTCAGTACATGTTTTCATTTCTGCAGCAGTAGTCTTTTTCAACTCTGAAACCATACTACTTCCTTCAGGATTTAAATCTTTCCCTCCCTTAAATTCTTTCGTGTTTTTCACAATACAATTTTCTTGCAGGGTATCAGAATGAACTTTGATTTCCTTAGTTTTAATAGACTCAATATCTACATTACCTATACCTTTGTTGTCATTTGAAACTTTGGGATTACTTTGGACGCTTTCCATATATAAATTTTCTTTATTCTCAATGTGAATTTTAGATTGCTTTTGACCATTCTCTTTATCTGAAAGGCTGCTAGTAGTTTCTTGTTTCCTACATCCATCAGGCTCATCTGAACCATTTTCACTTGAGTCATAATCATCCTCGGAGTTCTCTTCATCTTCCCCAACAAACATTTCTTCTTCATTGAACATCTGTGAGTTCTGGGACTGTTGAAGTTCAAGATCATACAGAGATTTCAGTTTTGAATCCAATTCCTCTTTATCCTGACTCTCTAATTCACTCATACTATGGCCACTGGAATGTGCTGGGCTTCGACCAGCCATGGGAGTCCTAGATTTGATAGGTGTTAATACCCCATCATTCAAACTAACATCCTTCAGCACAATATTGGAGTCATCCTCAAACTCCGGTCCAAGTACAGGATGACTCTGTCTCACTTTAACATGGAGGCCTCCTCTGCCCACATGTCCTTTACCAAAGTATGAGAATCCAGCTCTGTATTTTTTCAGGTGTGGTATATTTGCAATATTTTTGTTTTTGAACATATTTCTTTTTCGTTCTTTTCCCTCCGATATCCTTCTCTGATGTTTCATCACAGGCGAATTCCCAAGACACACATTTGGCTCCAGTTTAAGTTCAGAGTTGGTAGTTACAGTCTTTGTCATATGCTGAACAGTCATCACAGTAGTTTTTTCAACATGAAGTCCCTGAATTGAATTTTGTATGGCACTATCAACAAGAGCACTTTCAATTACATTACCCTGCCTTGGTTTATCACAGGTAAGCAAATCAGCTATAATTGGATTGTGTGAAGTTGTATTTTCCCCCTGTACATTGCAAGTTTGTGGTTGAATGCTTTCAACAAAATGATCCTGGAAACTTTCGTTCTGTACATTCCTTATTGGTGGTTGAATGCTTCCAACTAAAGTACCCTTGAAACTTTCATTTTGAACATTCTTTATTGGTCGAATGCTTCCAACTAAAGTACCCTGGAAACTTTCATTTTGAACATTCTTTATTGGTGGTTGAATGCTTCCAACTAAAGTACTCTGGAAACTTTCTCGCTCTACATCTCTTATTGGTTGCTGAAAACTACTAAGCATAGTACCTTCAAAATGTTCTATCTGTACATTCCTAATTGGTGGTGGGATACTTTCAACAGTAACACCTTTAAGAATTTCAGCCTTTATTCTCTCAATCTTTTCTAATGAAAGTTTTGTTAATTTTACTGTTTCTCTACCAATTTTTAACAAACTGTACTTTCTGGCATCTTTCGGATGCATTCTTACCACCTCTAAAGTTCTTCCATTTGGTTCTGAAACCTTTAGTTTTTTACAGAATTGTTTTGGCAAACGGAATTTGTATGTATAAGCTGGGGACGGAAAAGGTCTTCTTAGTGGAGTGTACCACATTTCGGACATTGAATGTTTATGCATGGCATTATTTTGTACCAAAGTATTTGGAAGTTTCATACTTTGTAATGTAGTGAGCCGAAAATCCTGCTCTTGATTGGTAACTTCTGTTAAAGTTTTCTGTGACTCTTCCTGTGTCTTCGTTGTCTCTCCAAATGAATCTAAGTTCAATAACTGTTGTGTTTGTTGTTGTGGTTCTTCTTGAAAAAGCTGAGAGGCATCTATGGTGGACATATTGCTGCTACCTTGAGATAAAAAAGGGCCCTGATTTGACATATTTTCCGACATAAAACTCTGACCATAATTCTGTTGTGGCTGCTGCATGTGTTGATTTTGTTGGTGCATAAACTGTTGCTGAGACTGACTCTCTGTATTAACAAATTGGTTAAAATCATTACTAGGCTGATTCAATGATGGAAAGGACTGATTCTGCATGAATGTTAAGCCAGGGTTATAAGATCCAACAGAATTTGAATTAGAATGTACATTCATTGTGTTTTCATGTTGCGGTATGGTCTGATGAAAAAAGTTCTGATTGGACTGGTATTGTAATTTCTGCTGCTCTTGAGACTGCTGTTGCTGCTGCTGTTGATGTTGTTGCTGCTGCTGCTGCTGCTGCTGCTGATGTTGATGTTGTTGCTGCTGCTGCTGCTGCTGCTGATGCATAGGTGATTGTTGAAACTGTTGACTAGAATTTGCACCTAGAAATCCACTCATATCTTGGAATGATGAAAATTGTTTCTGGACGTTCTGACTTGGAGATGTAGCATTCTGTTGTGCAACAGTTACTGTTGTACTATTTTTTCGTGGTCTACCTCGTCTTTTCTTCTCTCCAGGTGCAGCAGCTGCAACTGACATACCGGGTGAACTCAGAGAATTTTTTGGAGGTCTGCCTCTTTTCCTTGGAGGACCTCCATCAAATCTTTTTGTTGAAGATTTGCTATGGAATTGTGGATGCTCTGGCCAATTTGCAACATTGTAACTATTAGAATTTTGGTGCTGCATTGTCTGCGGAGCTTGATATGCGGGAAATTGGCCTGTAAAGCTGCCTAAGTCACTGAGATCATTGCTGGAAAGCTGTGACAGGAATGACTGGTCCGAAACCGCAGACATAAGAGAACTATTATCCTGTGGTATACTACTACCAACACTACCTCCCTTGGAAAAATTTATTCCGTAGTCCGTATCACTTGTTACACTCCCAACAAAACTTTCAAGGGTAGAAAGACTATCTGCTTTACTTAGTTCAGCCCTATTTCCACTCATAGACCTATTTTCAATACTTTGCGGCAAATTAACATTTGATTTGTTGCTAAGCTGCTGAATGCTTCTTTGACTTTGTGGATTCAATTCACTATCATAACTATCATTGAAGAGTGAAGCAAGACTGTCATTTCCAATATTTGAATCATGAGCATGGCCACTTCCTGATAATGATGGAGAAAGTAAACTATCCGAGAACAAATCCTGCTGACTGTCATTTAACTTGTTACTATTAGATATGTTTGGTGTTCGATTCTCTCCCTTTCGTTTTGTGTCACTATCACTAGCTAGTAAATTATAAAGTCTTGAATCACTTAAAGATTCTGCCCTGGACTTTGAAGCAGGGCTACTCATATTTGAGAAAGAGTTCTTGGTATCACAATTCAAATTATCTGCTTGATGAGCTGCTAGCAAATTCTGGTTAGAAGAAGCTTTTTCAGAGCTAACTGAGGAAACACTGGATACAGAATTTCGACTATGGCTTCTTTGCATGGCAGAAGTCTTTGATGAACTTCGATCAGCTGAAGGTTCAAGTAACAACTTTTGAAGAGGACTTAGCTGGCTGTCAAACTTGGGTTGTGAGGCCACTGGACTTAATGGTGTAGATTTTGCAATTGTTACGGATTGACTTCTCTCTAATGATGGAGTAGATGGAGGACTAATCTGTTCATAACTATACTTCTTTTGGGTGAATAAATCTGCACCAGTAACAGGATTGTTTACATTTACACTCGGTTGTGGACTTCTTTCAGGAAACACTGATGACTGTCCACCTGCAGCTGACCTTAAAGGATCTCCAGGCATATTCATACCGCTTGATGTTAAAAGTCCTCTTGAGCTTTGAGCAGAACCTTGAGCAAGAACAGTTTCATAATTTGCAGCACTTGTTTGATTTTGGCACACTGGTTTATTCAAATGGTATGCATTTGCTGAATGAACATGAGATGAAGTAGGTAAGTATCCAGTCATGACAGGTGACTGGTTTAATCTCTTTTCTACCTGTAATGGTAACTGTTGATCACAGGAGCTGTACATGCTTACATCACTAAAGCCAATGTCTGTAGGGCTTGCTCCTTTTCTCGAAACAATATCACCAGGGTTCAGCCCTTTGGCCTGGGGTCGCTTCAGAATATAACTTGCAGTAGGCTGAGGATTCACTTTATTAGAAATATCACTAGCTGGACTTTGATTTGTACTTCTTGGGGACTGTGAACCTGTTGACTTTTGAGATAACACAGGCTTTTCTTGAAAACCTCCAGGAAAAACACTTCCACTTTGCTGTCTCATTGAATGCTTAAATCCCATACTGTCAAAACTAGGCTGAGATTGTGATACTGGCATGCCTGATATTTTCATACTACCAGGTTCCTGTCTCATTATACCCTGTTGTCCTACTCCATGCATATTCATGTTATCAAAGTTGGAACCAAGATGACCCGGCATTTGGTAGTGATTACCATATGGATGATGCGATTGACTAGGGTTTGAGAATGGCTGATTCATTGGTGTAGACTGTTGAGAGTGCATCATCTGGCTAGGAAAGTCTTGTCGTTGCTGATATATAGACTGATTATGATGACTCATTTGATTCTGTTGAGCTAAAGCATGATTTGACTGACTGTTTGGGTGAGCTGAATGTTCCATTTGCATGAATGTTTGTTTTGAGTTTTGATAATTTCCCACATAACCTGATTGGCCCATGGATGACATCATGGCTTTGTTTCCATACGAAGACATTTGTTGTCCATATGTATCCTTGTCCTTCATCCTTGGATCACCTTGATGGCCAAATCCAGCATGATCACCGCTAGGATACATAGACATTGGCTGATCATTGAATGGATTAGCAGCAGATGGAGACACTCCATGTGAAGGATGAATACTACTTTCACCTGTTGGCATCTGATGTATGGCACTTGGAGAGTGATTCATGGGCCCAACTGCATGGTGCATGGAACCAGGCTGATGCCGCATCCTGGCGGCTTGATGGTGCATTGGGTTTGGAGTTTGATGTATCCTACCAGGAGAGTGTTGTAACATTCCTGGGTCTCGTTGAGACTGTTGCATCATTCCCTGTGTTTGATGCTGTGAATACACTGGTCCACCAGGCCAGTTGGGATTCTGTTGACCAGACATCATGGGATATTGTCTCTGATGAATGGAACCCATGGACATGGAAGACTGTTGTTGTTGAGTTGGGTACCCTCCATAGTTACCCATTGGAGAACTGAATTGTCCGTAGTGGTTTGTGTTGTCATCTATCATTCCAATATCTCGTTGGCCAATATTGTAGCCTGGACCTCTCATGCCTAGTCGTTTGGTCACCATTTCCTTCACTTCCCTCCCTAAAATAGAAAATGAAGTAACCTGATTGATTGATTGATTGGGGTTTAACGCCGTTTTTAATAATTTCTCAGTTATATCACGGCTGACAGTTCACCTACTCATGTGTTTCCTGGTTTTCTTTTACCAGTACTCTACACAACAACCTTACCAAGCAACTTGCTGCTTTTCCACATAGGCTTAGCCCATTGGTGAAAGACAAATGACGCATGTCGCATTGACTTTTGTCAAACGTCGAAAAGAAAGTTGGCCGAGCCGGGATTCGAGCTCATAACCCCTGGATTGACAGCCCGCATCGCTACCGACTGAGCTACCGGGGCTCTGTAAATTAACCTGAATTCAACTCTTCTTTCTTAGAACTATCTTTTGGCATAACTGCAAAATTCATCTTTTAAACATCCAATTGATTCTAATGATAGTTTAACTATTTCCCACAAACAACAAATCAGCAGCAGACAACTTTGAAATCATCTGGGGAATAATATGGAATATCTCTATAAATGAAAGTTTAAATATTTAATAGAGTTGAAAATGTTGTGGCAGAAGGAGAAATTGCTTGTTTTGAGCAATTTCTTCTTTTGCCACAATGTTTTCAAAAAGTCATCTGCTGCAGAGGCGTCAGAAAGCGTCTATATGTGGGAAAGGGTTAAATGTTAGTTCGAATAATGTTCATGTCCATTTTCAAAATGATCACATCAATTTTGGGGTAAGTTACAATTATCTACCACCAGAGCATCATACCTGAAATCCTGAGGGCAGAGGTAAGCCATTTCTACCAGTTATATAAATTGCACCCAATTTAACTCCAGAGCTCTAGATAATGGGCCCTTTCATGTTTTAAAATTCTTATTTGACACTCAAACCCTTTGTTGTGGGTACTCAAAAGAATCATCTCAATGAGAAGATCCTTTTAGTACCTCAACATAATGTTTGGTTGAGTAAAAAGAGAGATATTGTGGGGGAAAGACCAGTTCACTCCCCCCTTATCTAGTCCTCTGTAATATAAATGGCAAGTATGACTTACTTTTTAAAAACATAAATTGAGTCACAATAGCTTGTTCAGTAACTACAGGAGCCATCAATCCAATAATTGGATTCATAGTTTTGATACAGAGTTGAAAGCAATATATGGTATTTATGGCAGTTTCTCCTTTTCCAACAAAGTAACATCCAGGGGTTATGAGTTTGATTCTCTTCGCAGACATTCATTATTTTTCCAATGATTGACAGTCTATGATAAGTGACATTCATCTTTAACCAATGGATTTAAATTCTACGTCAAAGGGTAGCATGTCACCTTGGAAATAAGTTTTGTAGAGCATTAGTATGATATCTGTCCTTCTATTTTACACCTTTGACAGCTGTGTAGTGTGACTCATATTATTAGTTATTTGGTCAGTAACAGACCAAATAACTGATTTATTTCGTCGACAACTTAAAACTGAACTATACTGTAACTTGTTGATATTTGTTGGTAGCATAATATGACGTCATGAGTAAAATGCTTGCTTGCGGTTGGTCATAGTGATTCCTGA
>JAUELF010158619.1:0-14830 GCA_031471495.1 Clinocardium nuttallii | reverse complement strand
TGGCGCATCGACAGCTATGGTCATTTAGCGCGCAATTAAATTTAATTATTCATGATCCCTGGGTAAACAAACCAGTAATAGGCTAGAAATTGTGCCTTGCCCAAGAGCACTCCACCATGACCGAATTGCCGCGACTGGGGATCGAACCCTGTTTCGAAATCCCCGACGCTAACCACTCGACCAAGCGGATTCCGCTTATGATATGAAAAGCAAGCCAGTGATAAAATAATATCAAGAAAACATCGAAGCAGCATTTCCGATTATTCGCTGTTCGAGGTATCGCGAATCAACTGTGTTTTGAAATATACGAAGATGTTGCACTTGTTTGATAATTTAACTGATGCCATACAATGTAAAAGTCGTATATTTTCTACACCAACTGTGAGTAACATGAATATGTCCTACTTAGATACATGTATATCAAGGCGATAATTATTTATGGGATTTGTTGTGAAACTTGGTTTATTGGTTTACCTCTTTGATATTTTAACACACTCACGTAAACTGGGGAATACTTATAAAGCCCCGAGCTCGAGTTTTCGGGATATTGCGTAAAAACCCTTAATCAGCATGCACGCACATATACCAATGTCTGTTGATTATGTTTTATTCATCCAGTCGTACAGGAATCCGCGAGGCATTCAAATGATTATTATGACCATATAACACTTGTATAAGTATTGTATCTAGCATATATGTGCATTTTGAATCACATCGCTGTAGCTTAAAACTACATTTTCTTACAGCTTTGTTCGTATAATTACTATTCAGGTTAGAACGGTTTTCGGACCAAACCACGGCGGAAATATACCCAGATACAATAACACACAAGCTAACCGCTTTGTTTACCTTCTGACCGATGGTTTGTCCAACGAGCGACGACAAACCGTACAAGTTGCGAATCGGTTAAAACATGACCTGACTATAATGATTTCTGCAATTGGTAGGCGATATAAAGGATATTTCTTAATACGGATAAAACTTTAGCCAAAGTTATATGAATTTGTATATACGTACAGCGAGTTTTCAAAGACGTTAGAGTTGGTTAGTCTTTAACAACGTTTTATACAATATATCAGTAAACAAATCAGATATATCATGGAGGCCAATCCACCTAACGTGTGTTTCCTAATTTCTCGCTCCTATATTAACCCTTTCCACCATACAGACGCTTTCTGACACCACTGCTGTAGACAGCTTTTTGAAAACATTGCGACAATAGAAGGAATTGCTCAAAATGAGAAATTTCTCCTTTTGTCACCATGTTTTCAATTCTGTTCAATTATTGAACCTTCATTCGGAGGGAGTTTCTATTTTGTTTCAGTTATGTTTTCAAAGTGGTCTGCTGCATATTTGTTGTATGTTGGAAAGGGCTAAACAAGCATTCTTCCCAGGTAACTAGCTAACTTCCAACATAGACGTTGTGGATCATTGCTGGAAGATCAATGCCGCTAATCACAGTGTGTTATTTCAAAGAAGACAGTTGAATGACCATGTATGTCAATAAGATTATATCCTTCACTCAAGGTATCTTGATGACGGGGTATACTAACACCAATAATTTTCACTTCATTTACCGATTTTTTGTTAAGTATAAATCCAAAGTGGTTGTCAATATTTAAGTCTTAGTCAGTACTGTTTTCCTTTCCCTTTTAGGTATTGGTCCACAAGTTTCGCACAAAGAACTTTATGACATTGCCACGAAGACAACATACTCGGGAAACACTGTAGCAAGTGTTTATTCTGTAGACAATTTTAGCTCTCTTTATATGGTCCTAAAAGAGCTTGTGCAAGTCACATGTGAAGGTATTATACATTTCGTTTTTGGTTTCTTTTTTATTGTTTCAACTTTTCAATATCGTAACCGTTTATCAAATTTATGATTGACCTGAAGCGTTTATTTTGAAAAGATTATAATTAAAAAGTTACAAATAAGAAACCGGAAGATTTTTCAGTTTTACATATTATCTGTTCTCAATAATTGACTGCTTCTGAGCTGTGGAAAATTTACCACATCAATTCTATATTGATTAAGTTTAGATCGATGTATTTTACAAATATTGCGAAAGGAGATTTACGATTACATTTATCACTATCGATGTCTCTTTCTGAAGACTTAACAAACGCTCGCGCCGTTTGCATGGGAAAACCCCAAAGACAGAAAGCGTTCATCATTGGATTCTAACCCGGACCCATTGCTACGAGATGTCGACGCTCTACAACTGCAACACTGTCGTTTTACAGTTGTTTATAATTTGTGATATTTGTAAGAGTCAACAGTACACGTATAACGAAAATATACATTTATGTTCGATTTGTAATCTTATCTCACCAGCCGCAATAGTTCAGTCTGAAATGAAAACGGTTTAACGAAGAAATGACTAGAATTTAGACTGGACCATTCATTAATTTCAAAGATGGTTAAAGTTGGCGTCACTCGTCTTCTACCAGAGGGCTTAACAGTTGACTTACCATACGTTTCAGTTATATTTACGAACGGGGAGCCGTGCTCTATGAAAACATCACATATAGAATGTACGACCTTCTTAGATTCATCTTAGCCTGCGCACCAGAGTCATTTGTGCTGGCATCGCATTCTTCTCTAATAAGTCACAGATCATTTTGTTAATTTCTGACGAAAAACGTGTCGTTGAGATTACATGCAAATTGATTTGTACAATTGAAAGGTTCTATGCGAAATCGAACTGCAACGTAATATAGACTAGTGTAGATTTGCTCTGCTCGCCAATAAGGCATTTCAGTTTTCAAAAAACGTCTGTAAATAAGTATCAACTTGGATCCTTAACTATGGATACACATCCGGCTCTTTTCCACACATGTAATAATTACGTCAATGCTGCTTTTCCTGGAGCACCGCTTCTTTGTAAAAAATATCCTAAAGTTAGTGTTTCCTTATTATGAACGTCTCCATTTTTAAACTTCTTACAGAATGTAGTCGCAGTAAGAAATCCGATGTCACTTTACTCTTGGATATCTCATACTCGATGACTGGTAAACATCTAGAATTGGCACAGAAAGCTCTAAACTATGTCGTAGGGAGAGCTGAACTGGGTGAAAATGCAACTAAATTTAGCTTAACAACCTTTGGTGCGTCAATTAACACAGAGTTTGAATCATTGGACCAGAAAAATGTCATTTTAGCCGACCTAAATACAGTTTTACAAGTAAAACCAACAGACGAAGTTAAAGTTGATATGGCAGATGTGCTTAATTTTGTAAGGAGGAATGTTCTAACAAACGGCAGGTCAGATGCCCGTCCCTTTATCATATTTGTTGGAAATGGGAATTTCACCGTGATTGACGAGAATAAATTCGAAGAAGCGAAGACAGCTCTGAAAACATTTGGTGTGGAAATCATTGTGATAGGAACCGGACGTGGAGTTTCCACGGACAAACTGGAATCACTAACAGGGGATCCCTTCAATGTTTATATCGCATCAGATGATATGACTTGTGATGACGGCTCGTGTGACAATCTTGCAGTGATACAGTCGTATTTTACTTATAGCGATTGTGATTTGAAATAAAGTCGGAACAAAACCGTTGGGTGCATCATGTGATTTACCGACATATCTTACACACTCTGTTCTACCAACGCGAAAACTATACTACTACTTAACGTCCATAACTATACCACTCCGAAAACATTCTCTGTGCTCAGAAATAAACTTTTCGCTCAAATTAAGACTTCCGTTTGGACAATTTGGAAAATATTTTTGCTTCTGATTTATCAGATACTTGGACACAGTGTAAATTTTATTTTCAGTGTTGACATCTTCTGGAAAAAGTTCTAATAAATAACATTTAAAAGATCATTTTAGGTCCAAGCAAAATATTTATTTTTGTTATCATTGCACACACGTAACTTTGAAATTCATATCCTCAAGAAACATTCCATCTATTTTGGAGTAGAAAATGACCTTTTATAGAAATACACCTTCCTATCGGAAATATGCATTATTCTGAGGGACATACCATATGGAGAAGAAATATGACTAAACATTGATACAGATATGTGTCTACGTGTATATAATGTGCAAACATTGAACATTAAACATTCAATGTGTAAAAAGCATGTGATATAGATACAGAAATTTAATGTTGCAAATAGTTTTATAAGTATCAGTAGTAATTATGTTCGAAGAAGAGTTACAACAATAAGTAATGATACATAGTTGCATACTTAGATTATGGGAAAAACAACCCATTAAGGAGCAGTACAAGTATCATTGATTATACATCTTAAAGACTTAACTGGTTTCTTTAAAACGAACTACGTGAACATGATGCTAAACCCACACCTCGATGACTGGGTTTTTTAAACGAACTACGTGAACATGATGCTAAACCCACACCTCGATGATTGGGTTTCTAAAATATATGCATATAAATATACATAAATACAATTACAATATTGCGCTAGATCATCACATGATAAAGATCAAATACTATTTTTTCATTAATCGCTTTTATGGCTTATTTTTTAATGACGCACGCAGTTTTCTGAAATAAATCGAATGTATAATAAGGCAATTTGTATCAATAAAACTCTTTTATTTTCAAACTAACCACCATTTGGTCTTGATCAAGATTTTTTTTGAAAAATTGTTCCTATTGCAAGGCCTAATAATAAGATTTTAAATAATAACGAGCTGTCGGTTGTGAATACCATACAATCTGAAGAATATAATATTGATGAAGTCATGTATAGCTTATAATCTGATATATTTTGAAAGCACTTTTTTAGGAAATATAATTCAAAGCTGTGTTAAAGGTTGTCTGCGTTTTATTCGATTGTTCCAAGTTTTGAACTAAGTCTTGTGACGTAATATGACCTTTAAATGAGTTACTTTTAAGTCCCGTGTTTGCAGGTTCTAATTAGATACAGCTTATCATATTTCCATAGAACGGGGGAATCTATTATAAGAATGGGTTTGTCCGAATCTCAGAACACTAATTACTAGTAATACTACTAATACTGGTCGTGTTATATGAACACCGGTAGCGGGCGGCTTCCATACGTTTTCCGCTCTCTAATGATTCAGTCAGATTTGCGCTACGGCTAGGATACGGCTGTTCCACGACAACCATACACCAGGCGTGCGGTGGCCTTTCGTTTACCGTGCGTCTGCCCTTGGGTCTAACGAATTGCAATCGACTTTTGCGGACCACTTAAATATTGCGATGGCCTAAGGAATTTCACGGGTGTCCGGTGCCCGTAGGGTGGCCTTGTGGTATGTGGCACACCCTGCAGGCAACGCAAGGCCCACGCTGCATGGCTACCGTAAACTCGCCGAACGCCATCCGCATGGCCACTGTGGCAGTCTGCGCCATTCATGGGCTATCTTACGTATGCCTTTGTATTCGTCAAAAACCTACGGTCGGCTCAGGGACGCGCTAAGTCATCCCTTCAAACGCCCTACGGCATTTCTGTCACAAGACATTTAAAATATGCCTTGCGACTACCCTTACATATGTAACTTCTACGTCATGTGACCTTGGGAATGCTGCGGCGGCCCTATAATTGCTATTGACCTTAGCTATTTGAGACCCCACGCCCGCCGCCAGAAAAATAACGTGATGTAACTGAACTAGTGTTGAAAGCGGTGTAAAGCACCAAACAATCACACATGACGCTATTATTAAAGACCGCATGTGACTAAATACCATATGTCTTTAAAGACAGGTTGAATTGTATTTCAAGTGTCTAGTTCGTTCAGCATAGGCAGAGTTCACATAGGGACCACTTTTCTTTTGTCTGTCCTTTTATTTTACCGTCCCTTATTTGCAGGCGATCGATCCAAGTGTTGCCTGTACCGCTCCTATAATGGAAAATGAATTCAAATAACAACATCGATAGAGCCCCTGTAGCCACGAGGGTTGTCAACCAATGGGTTATGAATTACGTTACCCAGAGCGGCCATTATTCTTTCCGACGTCTGACAAAAGTCAACGCAACAAGCTTCATTTGTCTCCCACTATTGGGCTTAAAGTATATGTGGAAAAGCAGCAAGTTGCTTTTAAAGACGGATGTGTTTAGTACTGCTGTTAGAAAGCCACGACACTCAACTTGCCGTCTTGAGATGACTCGATAATTGTTGAAAACCGCTTATACCTAAATTGATCAATAAAAGATAAGGCTTTGTCCGGATATCTTAAGTAATCAAATAAATAACATTAAGTGACATTTTAACTCTTGAGACAAGGAAGTTGGAAAAGAGGGGATATTTTCTTATCGTAAACGGTAAAACGTCATACGACCGGATTGTAAACCCTTTCCCTCATACGACAGATTTGCAGCAGACGACTTTGAACATGTTTTGTCAAACAATAGAAAGTCTCTATAATTAAACGGATATCCTATGACTAAAAGTGGAAACATTTAGGCAAACGGAGAAATGGCCCGTTTTGAGTAATTTTGTCACTATGTTTTTAAAAAGCCGTCTGCTGCAGAGGTGTCAGAAAGCGTCTTTATGAAGGAAAGGGTTAAACAAAACTAATGTAAATGAGTTAATGTCTCCCTTGGTCTCGTGTATTAACCGTGTACAATATACTACTTCTATGCTGTTTTACGGCGTTAACGAGAGATGGAAATATCTAATTCTAGATTGTCAAATGTGCTTAAAACTCAAAATTTTGTTTTTGACTGTCGCGGCCTAATTGAAGTTGCATCTTTTGTCTCTCTACGCAGTTAACCATTTCAAATATGCAGGTACATATTGACTCATTTGCATAATACATATGTTTTCAAGGGTGCTTTCAACTATGGAAAAACAACCCTCATAATTTAATTTTAAGAGATTTTTCATAATTTAACCTAAATTTGCACATTCATCTTCTGCAGTTTTCTCCTATGTTTGGATCTATCATTTGATGTTAAACGCCGCATTCAACACCTATTCAGTTATGTAACAGTGTTTCCTTACCAGAACTACTTTTTCACTAATCCTGACATCAGCCGGTCAGTCGTAATTGCTAACCCAACATCCCTGAGCGCAAAGGAGGGCAGCCGTCATACCATTTTTCCTTGGTATGATCCGGCCGGGGATCGAACCCGCGACATCCCAAACATGAGTCTGACGCTCTGTAACTAGACGACCAAGGAAAAGGTATTTGGAAAAGGTTACCTTACAAAACTACAAACCATGTATCACGGAAAGGATCAAGCCATACTAATCACGTATTTATATAGCTCAATAGGTTGCTTAAAGATAAGACGAAAATATCTATTCATGATAATTTATTACGGTAGCGATACAAACCAAATACTGTTTTGTCCAAATCGCTATCGACTTGTTTTTCAAGTGACTCTATATTTTCGTCGCTTATTTTGATGCTATGATTTTTGTTTATTATCCCTAAGATTATTTTAATTTTTATGGCTGTGTGCCAACGTGCTTCATTTTGTTTCTGAAAAACGTATATGAGTAAATGCGAACTCTTTTTTTCTAATCCGTTAAGCTGGTGTGAATTAGGCAAACCGCATTTGAGCCGTTCCAAGAGAAAACCAACAAAGTGGTCTCTGCGTAATATATATCAACCCAGATCAGCCTGCGCAGTCGGCGCTGTCTAATCCGGCTGACACATTCCGTATTGGGGGAATAGAGGTATAGGGTAACCATTCCTGAAACAGAAAGACCACAGGAGACGAAATATGTCTGTCCGGTTTAACCTACATGTCAGGCTGATCCGAGTCGATACTTTACGCAGAGTCCACCATTTTGGTTTTCTCGTGTGACGGCTCATTAATTGTTGATTTTCTTATCGTCCAGTGTATTGCTTCAATAGCATGAGGACAGAGAAGGTTATATATACATGTATACACCTTCGTTAGTCCAGACCATCATGCCATGAGGACAGAGAAGGTAATATATACATGTATACACCTTCGTTATTCCAGACTATCATTAGCATGAGGACAGAGAAGGTTATATATACATGTATACACCTTCGTTATTCCAGACCATCATGCCATCATCTGTCTACAGGAATCCGCTGTGGTCGAGTGGTTAGCGTCGGGGATTTCGAAACAGGGTGTCCCTGGATCATGAATAATTACATTTAATTGCGCGCTAAATGACCTTAGCTGTCGATGCGCCATAAAACAATATACATTCATTCATTCATGATCTGTCTACAAAGATACTTTTCCACTCAACAAGTACACACATAATTGAGCCGTCCCGCGAAAAAACCAACATTATGGCATCTGCGTAATGTATCGACCAGATCAGTATGCGCTGTCCGCGCAGACTGATCCAAGCCGACACATTCCTTGCAAAGGGATAGAAGTATAGAATTATTATTCCTGAAACAGAATATCCACAGGATGCGAAACGTGTCTGTCCGGGTAAGCCTGCGCGGCATGCTTAGGCGGATCAGGGTCAACACTTTACGCAGAGTCCACATTGTTTGTTTTCTGACGAGACGGCTCATATTGTAGAGTGGCATTGGAAACAGCGATTCAGTTCAACTATTATTTGAAAGTTGATTTTCGATCGAGTTTCTCCTCTGAAAAGTCTGGCATTAGTTGGAATGTGGAAGGTACAACGTGTTTGTACCTCGCTTGTTTCATCCAACAACATATAAAACCATAACTACATAATTTACCCATCCAAAACAGATTCATAAATCAATGCTTTGACAGTGTTTTTTGCAAGGAATGAAACTAGTTTATATTTGTCAAACTTGAACTGAAACTATTGTATCGTCTGTTTTGAGCGTCTGAGAGTCATTACCAATGAGGTTAACTTGTCTATATAAAGAGGTACCGAGTTAGTTGCCGGGGGTAAAATGAGTTCTAAAGCCAGACCACATGATAAGATGGATCAAAACAAATTGAAATCGGCAGTCAACATTAATAAGTCCTTTGCAACGAAAAACATGAACTATCTATACGTGTATGTGGTGTAGTGGTAGAGCGTTCACCTATGTTGGTAGGAATACGTTTTCTGTCGCCGTGATATAAGTGATATATTGTAAGAAAACCAGATGTTAGATATAAATAACTTACATTCTAACACTATTGACACTTTCTCTTCTTCACGTAAAGAGAGATTTGAGAGTGATTAATCACACATTATATCACTCTAAAACTTCATAAACTATTTTTGGCTGTTGTTATTTCCCTCCCGCGTATTTTTTTATGCAAAGTTTTTAAGAGCGCATTCGTAACTACGCTTGTCTTGACATTTTTGAATGAAGTCACGTGATTTTGTCGCAAAAATGCTGTTTGGTAAGTGACTTTATTGTTTTAAATGACGTCATGCACGTGCATTTCTTACATTTTAGAGGCGCTTGTCATGTAACAGCATACTGTTTACCGGTAAAAACGTTGTTTTATCAAGAGACAGTAAGCAAGCTAAGGGTAATTTGTCCATTACATTACATCATACTTATGGAAATGCAAATATACAAAGTAGCCTTGGCTAGCGAAGATGAGTAACACATTGCCCATGATGATTATATGAACACTTGAAAAAGGTATACATGTACTTAAAATGAAATGTTTAAGACTGTTAGTAAAACTGATTTCAAAATGATTTATTAGTTGAAAAAAATCCGTGAATATTTCTAATACAAATACAATGGGGAGTACAGATAGAATAGGCTACACATGATTTTATCAAGGAAAGCAACGTCATGTCAAAACATAGTTCCCCTAAGTTGTATATTTAAGTTTTAAAAAATTTCAAAAAAGGAAATATATTTCATTTTGAGTGATATATCACTCCAAATGAGAGCTATATTCTAAACATAATACCATCACTGGATACGTAAACGCTTATTCAAGTCCACAACAGAAAATCGCAAAAATTACTAACGAAATTATTTGCAAATATTATGTTTTATTTGATTTGTAAATTCCTGAAGGAAACGGATAAAAGGAAGGGAATATAAATTGCTTGTTGTTTGTAAACCGCCTCGAAGTCTAGTGTTAGTGCGACCTCCCCGGGTGCGGAAGGTCGCTGGTTCGATCCCCGGCCGGGTAAACTGAGACTAATGTCTTTCCCACCTTGGCGGTCATGATTGTTTTTCTTGCATTTTGATCGACTCACTTGTGTTAGAATAAATGTGCCAGATGTACGGGTAAACGACCTCGAAAAATGACATGATATGAGCCGTCCCGGAAAAAAACATTACTCTATACCTCTCTCCCCCTGAGACGGAATGTGTCGGTCCTGATCAGTATACGCGGACTGCGCAGGCTGATCTGGGTCGATACATTACGCAGATGCCATATCGTTGGGTGTTCTCGCGGTACGACTCATATGTCTTACTTGAAAGTGACGTAAAACACTAAACAAACAAACATATAAACAAACAACTTTTGAAACTGAAGGGATGAAAACGGTAACAGTTTCATGTTTTGTCAACTGATAGACAAATGTCGAATGTTCATAAATTCAGGTGATCTCAACGTTTATAGGGTACTCGAAAGATAATACATTGGTCATGCTGATTGGAATAAAGAGAAAATGCTCCTAGACATTATTATCAACTGTTTGTGGATATTTTCGGTATTTATTACCGTAGAAGGTATGATATTTTTATATTTACTACCGTATAATGTAGGATATTTTCGGTATTTACGACCATAGATGGTATTTACATGTTATAATCATCAACATAAAAATATTATACATATTGACTGGCAATTTTCTGTTCATTCGACCCCCCTCCCCCCCCCCCCCAAAAAAAAAACCCACCCCACCCCACCCAGTCATTTGTTTTCTAAGGATCCATTGTACGAACAAAACACATTTCGGAGGACAAGTGCAGGAATTTCTGTTCTGTATTATTATTAACAAGATCACCATCCTTCTTATTTTACATAAATAAAATGTATAATTTATGAGTCGAAATAATTGCAAATTAACCGATTTATGTGAAGCCTATGTCACCACTGTAGAGCCAGGTCTGTTTGCGCATCAGTGCCGTCTGAGAAGGCGCTATGCTATTGCTACTCAATACTACAAGGTTATCATGATATTCCAGAAATATACTATGACATCTTCCAAATATAAGTCTAAGCAAAACCATGAAAAAACCCACATGAGCATTGCAACGGTTAATTTGTATTAAGTCATACCTTTGTCCTGTCAATTGATTTTTTACCACTAAATACGCACAACGGAGTGCGTGTCGACAATATCCTTTCAAACGGTAGAAAGCAACATTTACTTTTGTTAAGAGAATGTTTAGCTTTTAATGTTTTTACACTTCTATCATCGATATTCTAGTTTATCCACTGCCTTGTTTGTGTCAATAATTACAACGTCTAGTAACTCCTGTATGATACCGGTGTAACGTGAATATTTAAAGTCCACGAACAACACGAGATGTACTACAAATGCGCATGCGCACCGGAAGTGTAAATCAGCCGGCATGTAGCCATGACATATTCGAGACGGGAGAACATTTGTGCATAGAATATGGGTTAAACTACAAAGGAATGTGGATTCATGTCCGGCGTATATCGTACTACTAACCCTCTACTCGGCAATACATGAAAGACACTATCAATGGCGCTTTTTACACAGTATTTGTATTAACTTATATTGAGTTGTATGTTTATATAGATACTGTCGATCTTGAAATTTGCCATGTTCTAACATATACCATGTCATTATATAATCACGGTTATTTTTTAAATTCCAATGAGACAAAACATTTACGTTTTTTTGTTTGTTTTGTTGGGGTTTCACACCATTTTCAACATTATTTTAGTTATTTCACTGCGACAGTTCACTTCTTCATGATCCCTGTGTAAACACACCAGTACCAGGCTAAAAAATGTGCATTGCACAAGGGCACTCCAGCATGACCGTAGTGCTGCGACTGGGTATCGAACCCGGGACACCCGGTTTCAAAAACCGACGCTAACTACTCGTCCACAACGGTTTCCTTCATTTACGTACGTATATACAGACTCACATGCATATTCAGTGTCAGTGATAACAACTAGACCTTTAATCGCCTAACGTGACACATTGTTGTTTATGAAACAGGTTCATGGTACCTACAGACAAGAGAAGAATCGACAAGGTTTCTGATGTCCGACTTACGTCATGACACATTCCGTGAAGAAGAAGTAAATATATGGCCTACAGTGAGTGCCCTTTAATCTTATCTACACATCTAGTAGGGGGTTGTATGTTGTTATAAAGTGAGTGTCCCTTTTTTTCACATGAACACATCCCATGGAAGAGGTGTATGTAACTGTATTGTCTAAAGTGAGTGTCCCCTTTTCACGTATACACACCTCTTGAATGCCCATCTACACATATCGTACAAGGGTGGAAATAAATGGTCTGAAGGGAGTGTCCCTTGTCTTACACTTGGACAATTGCATGTATGGTCTGAAATACGTGCCCTGTTTTCACATGACGTACAGTAGGAAAAATGTATGTACGGTCTCAAGTGAGTGCCCCTTTTTCACATGACGTACAGTAAAACAAATGCATGTCTGAAGTGAGTTCCCCTTAGCCACGAAATACAGTGGGACAAATGCATGTATGGTCTGAAGTGCGTGACCGGTTTTCACATGAAGTGAATATAAGGTCTGAATGAATGACTCAGTACAGTGGGGACAATGAATATCCCTTTGTCCCACTTACACATCTTGTACAGGTGGACAAATAAATGTTTTGTCTAAAGTGTGTCTTTTCACCATATACACGTCTTGAATTATAAAGCAAGTTCTTTGAAACCATATTATATTTTCATTTAATCATCATTAAGTACTCGATCTGATGATGAATGGAGATCCCAATATTGTTGTACGCTCACGGGAATTGACCCCGTCGGAGTGTTTGTAATACCTTAAACGAATCGTAAAAACGATTTTAACAAATCTATGTTGTTAACACATTTAACGTTATTTGCAAGGAAATTGACAATCATGGACCATCAAAACATCGCTACCTGCCTTACGTAGAGCAATCATGTGGCGAGGTCCTTACACGCAGCGTTAAACGTGCTAGTAAAGGAGCGCTGTTCAGAATAAGTTTGTATAGAACAAGGCACCTGTCAGGTAAGTTTCTACTTCTTCCGTTTGTGTACTTGGCCCCACTCGTAAGCATTGTAGTGCATGGGGAGGCGCATACACGCTCAGTTAAATTAGGTACAGGTTAGGGGGCTTGACATACCATTGAATACGCCTCTTGTGTAGATACCATGGTAATTTGGTACCTGGTTCCACAGACATTCATCTGAGGAGATTAAGGAGCGTTAGAAGTATCTGGGTTCAGAGAATGAGTACTATACATGTGTATGATTGGCCAGACTTTGATCAGTGGCGAGAAGCAAGCACCGATATGATTTATCTTGCGCGGGCGTATCTTACCCGAGTAAGTAAACCAAACGTATTTGATCGCGTGATTAATACACGGTGATGTAGTAGCAATAACTTGAAATGATGTCAAATGTATAACGTATGATAATTTGTTAACTAGAACTACTTAAACATCGTTCCATATTTACCTACCTGTCCTAAGACACTTTGCATAACTGACACTAAAACTCGTTTTTGAACATTGATATATGACTACAGTATAAGCAAATTATTGTTTTATTGCTTTTTAACGCAGTTTTCAATAAAATCTCAACGAAAGTTCATTTATTCTTTATGTGCAGGAGGTCGCGGGTTCGATCCCCGTCGGTTGAGACCGAATATTTAAAAGCTAGTAGTAATGGCTGCCCTCCTTGGCGTTAAGGGTACGGGGTTAGCATTGAGGCTGACTGTCTTGTGTCGGGATAAATTGACCACTACCCCAGTTCACTTGATCGTTCTACTACTCTACTCGCCCTCGTTATCTACTCTAACTGATACTACTTACTGCTTCTAAGCTTCTAGGGTAGAGGGCATATAACAGTGTTAGCGTTGCATCAATGACAATACGACACTTAGCTTCATTTCTTTTTGTGTTATCACTAAATAACTATACATTGTGATTGAAAATAGTACCGACGAAAAAAAATTGTGAATCAAGATAGTTTTGAGAATTAAAAGAATCAGAAGTCCTAAACTTACAAATTTACACCGATAAATGGCCAAATACCTCTTATGCGTGTCATATAAGTTTAATATACTTATTAGCACCTGTATGTTAACAATACATCATAGTCCATTCGGCTTATAACCCCGGACTTAGTGTGAACGTTTTACACGTCAAGAAAAGACGACGATGAAACGAATCACACCCAAAATCATTTTTGTAAAAAATAGTAATCGCTCGTTTAGATAGAATGCCTTCCTTTAACGGGTCGTCTAAGATTGACCATATTATTGCTTACAAAGTCGTAAGGTATCAAAGGGGAGATAACCCATGTACATAATCGAAAAATAGTCTTGTACTTGGCGCACTACAATTAGTAAATTAATAGGTCTAGCATGAACCATAAGATTGGTCACCTTCCCTATAATAGGGTAGAGTAGTAGGGTAGAGTAGTGGGGTAGAGTAGTACGGTAGAGTAGTGGAGTAGAGTAGTACGGTAGAATATTACGGTAGAGTAGTAGAGTATAGTCGTAGAGTTTAGTAGAGTAGTACGATAGAGTAGTACGTAGTACGGTAGAACAGGGCAGAGTAGTAAGGTAGAGTAGAAGGGTAGAGTAGAGTAGTAGGGTATAGTCGTAGAGTTTAGTAGAGTAGTACGATAGAGTAGTACGTAGTACGGTAGAACAGGGCAGAGTAGTAAGGTAGAGTAGAAGGGTAGAGTAGAGTAGTAGGGTATAGTCGTAGAGTTTAGTAGAGTAGTACGATAGAGTAGTACGTAGTACGGTAGAACAGGGCAGAGTAGTAAGGTA
>JAUELF010158508.1:0-14830 GCA_031471495.1 Clinocardium nuttallii | reverse complement strand
AAGGGTTAACAATTTCTTCTTTTGTCACTGTTTTAAAAAAAACGTCTGCTGCAGAGGCGTCAGAAAGCGTCTATATGTGGGAAAGGGTTAACAATTTCTTCTTTTGTCACTGTTTTAAAAAAAACGTCTGCTGCAGAGGCGTCAGAAAGCGTCTATATGAGGTAAAGGGTTAATTGACAACAAAATCAGTAGATTTAATAACAGTGTAATTCTTTTTTAAATTTCAATGTCTCAGTTCAGTACATAAATATTCGTACAGATTAATAGGTTATCATATAACAAACCTATCCAACCCTAGACTTTTTTGACAATGTTGTCAAAGTCTGTTACTATCGCTTCTAAAGACCATAGGATATATAAAACATACAGGTCGGCAGTCTATACCTAGAGTTTTATCTCAACACTGTCAGACATGCTTAACAACCTTTTCTCGACCTGAATGGAGAGTTTCGTGTGTCAGAGGACTTATACAAGGGCGAGTGAACTGGTCTTTTCCCATCAATATCTCTCTTAGGACTCCACTAAGTCCTATGTTGTGTGTACTCAAAAGAATCGTGTTACATAGGGTTTGAGGATCAAATAAGGATTACTCTTCTTATCTAGAGCTATGTTTGATTTATAATCTTAACTATGAAATCAAGTAAGTTGTCAGAACTTTGTGTCAATGACTTTTATTTTCATATTGCAACCAAGAAAATAAACATCTGCTGCATAACTTGCATAAGAAATGGGAAATAAGACATTATGCATGCGATTTTAAAATGATTTTGATGTACCATGATACAGAAAGGAAATCTCTGATTTATAGCTCGACTATTTGGAGAATATGAAAGCTATCCTACCGACCGTCACACCTTGGTTAAGGTTTTGCAAGCAAGTACTTAAGTTATATTGCACCATAGCTCATTTACTACTTAATGCATTGCATTACAACTTTCTACGAGGCTTCCAAATCATCACATGTATGTAATTAATCAAGTTAGATAGCTATATCCTGCATTTAATGCAAAATATGGCCCTTTTTTACCACTTAGAAATTGGTGTTTAAGTTTTGCGTACTACTACATTAATAAGTCCATATCCCAGTAACTACTAGGAGCATTGCATTGAAACTTTATGCAACTCACTTTATGTCCAAACAATACTTTTATGTGAATAATCAAGTAAGATAATGTTTTTCTGCATATTTTGCAAATTATGACCTTTTTTCACTAGTAGAACATTTGAGTGCAACTATACATTAAGAGACCATATTTCAGTAACTACTAGATGGCTTTTTTACTTTTTAAAATCTACAACATCGCGTTTATTCTATGTGCATTTTTGTATTTGAGCCGTCCCACAAGAGACTGCGTAAAGTATCCAGTCTTGGCATGCCGCGCATGCAAACCCGGACAGACACTTTCCGCCTCTTGTGGAATTGCTGTTTAGGAATTATTACTCTATGCCTTTTTCCCCCTGTGAGAGAATGTGTCGGCTGTATGGATGTTCTCTTGGGTACCTACAACACATGGTTTAATTATGGAGGTTCTCTTGGGTACCTACACAACACAGTTTAATTATGACTATTCTTTTGAGTACCCACAACATGTGGTTTAATTATGGGGATTACTTTGAGTGCCAACAACATAAAAGTTAATTATGGGTATTTTAGCTCACCTGTACACGAAGGTGAGCTATTGTGATTACATTTTGTCTGGCGTCCGTCCGGCGTCAACAACTGTTTTGTAACACTCTACAGACTATATGTCGCATCTGATCTCCATGATTGTATCCATCAAATATTAAAAAAGTTCGAAACTGGGCCATATGAGGTCAAATTGAAGGGAAATCTTGTTAACACTATAGAGGCCACATTTTTAACTTGACTATGTTAAACAATTTCAGGAAGATTGTCTTGGTGATATGTAAGTCATGTTCGAACATGGGTCATGTCGGGTAAAAAATAAGGTCACTAGGTCAAATTTAGGTCAAGTTCATGTATAGGTCATATAGGGTCAAAAATTAGGTTACTAGGTCAATTTGAAGGAAACTCTTGTTAACACTGTAAACAACGCATTTTGTTTTTGATACAGCGTCTTGAAATTTGGTCAGAATGTTAATCTAAAGGATATCTAGGCCAAGTTCGAATGTACGTCATGTTGGGTCTAATTGAAGGAAAATCTTGTTAACACTTTGGAGGCCGCATGTTTTGATTCAGTAGCTTGAATTTTTTCAGAATGTTTTTCTGAATGATATCTAGGTCGAGTTCGAATATGGGTCATATAATGTAAAATAACTAGGACACTAGGCCAAATTGAAGGGAAATCCTGTTAACACTCTGGATATTGCATTTTTAACTTGAGCATGTTGAAACTTTATCAGAATGGTTGTCTTGATGATATGTAGGTCAAGTTCAAACATGGGTCATGTTAGGTCAAAAAGTAGATCACTAGGCCAAATTTGAAGGATATCTTGTTAAAACTTTGCTTCATTAGCTTAATATTTTGTCAGAATATTTATAATATCTAAGTCGAGCTTAAATATGGGTTATGCCGGGTCAAAAAGTAGGTCACTAGGCAAAATTGATGGAAAATCATATTAACACTCTGGAGGCTGAATTTTTGGCTTAAACAGCTTGAAATTTTGTCAGAATCAAGTTTTTCTGAATTATATCTAGGTAAAGTTTGAATATGGGTCATGTAGGTCAAATTAAAGGGAAAACTTGTTAACACTCTGGTTGCTGAATTTATAACTTGTGCATGTTAAAACTTTATCAGATGGTTTGTCTTGATGATATGTAGGCCAAGTTCGAATATTGGTCATGTCTGTTCAAAAACTAGGTCACTAGGCCAAATTGAAGGACATTCTTGTTAACACTCTAGAGGCAGCTTTTTTAGTTTGAGCAAGTTGAAACTTTGTCAGAATGTAAACATCTTGATGATATCTAGTCCATGTTGAAATATGGGTCATATCTGGTAAAAAATATATAGATCACTGTGCCAAATCAAGGAAAATCTTGTTAACACTCTTGAGGTTGCATTTTGAATCTTTTTCAAAATAATTGTCTTGATGTGTTTTGCATTGCAATACATTGCATAATTTAGGTAAGATCATGTTTTTAAATACCCACAACATTTGGTTTAAATGAGAATGATTCATTTCAGTAACCACAACAAATGGTTTAATTTAGAGTAATCAACAATATATGGTTTAATTATAGGGATTAATTTTAATACCCACTGCATATATTCTAATTAATGGTTTTCTCTTCAGTACCCACAACATACATATATTCTAATTAATGGTTTTCTCTTCAGTACCCACTACATTTGGTTTAATGTTGGGGATAATTTTGATACAAACATCATATGGTTTAATCTTTGGGATTTTTTGGGGTACTTACAATACCTGGTTTAATTCTGGGGATTATAATGAGTACCCACAACATATGGTTAATTATGGGGACTCAAGTGGGTACCCACAACATATGGTAAAATAAAGGTATTATTTCGAATACCCACAACATATAGTTTATTAATGGTATTCTTTTGAGTACCCACAACATATAGTTTATTAATGGTATTCTTTTGAATACCCACAACATATAGTTTATTAATGGGTATTCTTTTGAATACCCGCAACATATAGTTTATTAATTGTATTCTTTTGAATACCCACAACATATAGTTTATTAATGGGTATTCTTTTGAGTACCCACAACATATAGTTTATTAATGGGTATTCTGTTGAGTACCCACAACATATAGTTTATTAATGGGTATTCTGTTGAGTACCCATAACATATAGTTTATTAATGGTATTCTTTTGAATACCCACAACATATAGTATAGTTGTGGGGATTACTCTGAGTACCCACAACGTATAGTTTATTAATGGGTATTCTTTTGAGTACCCACAACGTATAGATTATTAATGGGTATTTTTTTTAGTACTCTGAGTACCCACAACATATGGTTAATTATGGGGATTCAATTGAGTACCCACAAAATATGGTTAAATAAAGGTCGCGAAGTTTTAAGTACCCACAGCATACATTCTAATTAATGGTATTATTTTTAGTAACACAACATATAGTTCATTAATGGGGATTTTTCTGAGTACCAACACCTTGTGGTTTAATAATGGGGATTCTTTTGAGTACCAACAGATGGGGTTTAATTAAGCTACAGGGGATATAATGTGGGGCAAAGATTTGTTTACACCTCCTGAGCTATATAATAATACCTCTGTAAAATGTGTATTTGAAGTAAGAGGGATCTCGCCCAGCAGTAGGATGACAGTCACACAGGTAAACATTCACCTGAGTACATTTAACATGTACACTTAAATGGGTTTTTATACAGATGAGATTCTTGTTATGAGAATTGTTTACTGTGTATATATCCTAGCTGTTATCTGTTGACTAAATTGTTTGTGTGGCTTTTTGCAGCCATCACAAAGGAGTTTTATAAAAGAGAGAATTGTGACTTTGTGAATTGTTCAATACATCATTTTATTCTTTAAAATCCTGTTAATGGTATGATGAGCACGTTATTTAAAAAATAAAATTATATTATATATATCCAAAAGTCTCACACATCGTCGTCCACCGTATTTATTATCTGTACTGAAAGTCGGGTAAATAACATCAAAACCCCAAAGATTAAATAAATTCAAATATATTGAAATTACAAAGAAAATATCAATATTGGTATATAAAGGGCTGCAAAAAATGATAAGGGTGAATATTCTGTGAATACACACTAATTACTGCATACAACATAAAAATAACGTGCTTTTAACTTCTATAAATGTATATTGAATTTGTTTTTAAGCATTAAAATCTTCAATTATGAAATAGAAAATGCGCGAATGTATCAATTCAAATGACTTTAACCTGGACACTTTACACAATAATGTTACATTTATTTATCCAAAAGGGAAAGCGAAATCAAGGCTTGAAATCGGATCCTACCGCCAATACTGAGCATGATGACACATATATATATATATATGTATATATGTATGTATATATGTGATTGGGTGTCTCCAGTCATTTCACGAAAGTAACCCAATTTCGTTTAACATGCAACATTTTCTATTGAAATAAAACCATAAATATTTGTGTTTCTAGAGACATGTGTTCACCAGTAATTTAACTGCTTTATCACGAAGGTATTTACACATGACATTTGCCTATTTTGAGTTTTCAATAAGAATTCGTGATAATGATAATGCCTGTGGCTTAGATAAAATAATCAATGCTTACATTAAAAGCTCAAGTGATATATTTATAGACATACATGATTAGTTATTCAATGTAATACTAGATTCTGGTAATTATACCTGATTTAATTTTATTGGCAGGTTGGTGTTATTGTTCCATTGTACAAACAAAAGGTGCATGATGTACTGTTACGGTGACGCATCAGAAAATTACAGACCAATTATAATTACAATTTTAAGCTGTTAATGTAATGTTTTACATACATTTTAAATAAACGATTGACTGTTATTCTTGAGGAAAATGAATTACTCCTTAAAAATTAAGCTGGTTTTAGAAAAGGTCATGCTTCTGTAGACAATATATTCATCTTACATTTGCTATCAGAGTATTATAAACAAAAAAGAACTTTTACGTTATTCTGTGCATTCGTAGATTTTCGAAAGGCACTTGACTCACAGTCTGGAGAGCGGGGCTCGGGACAAAACTTTTAAGTTATCATATTGATGGCAATTTTTTAATGTTATAAAGAATAATTAGCGGTATCAAATCATGACTACTTAACATCACTGACAGACTTTTTCCCAGACTTTTTTTTGTTTACTGTACGCATGCGAAGTATGGGATTACGCTGATCTTACTATTATTGAAAAGGTTCATACTGACTTCATGAAACACATTCTTAATGTCAAGAAAAGTACTCCACATGTTATGCTATATGGAGATCTAGGTCACTTCCCCTTAAGCATAATGATAAAAAAACCGTACAATAGGTTTTTAGTACCAGTTAGCTCAGAATAACAGCTCAATATCTTCGACATTGTATATATTTTTATATAAAGACTTTATAGATAATAATAATTCCTACAGATAGTTTAGTAACGTTAAAAACATTTTTAATGAATGTGGACTCAGTTATTTTGGCAAATACAACATATTACAGATAGCAGGAGCATTTTGTTGAATAAAATTCACTAGAGAACCATGCAGTACATTCAAAAATGGAATAGTCATGTTAATAATTCTTCTAATGTAGCAACTATAGAGCAATTATATTTAATAGTCGACGAAAATGATGTGAAAGCTTTGATAAACTTTAGACTGTGATACAATTATTTGCCAATCGAAAGGGGCAGAGCCTGGCTTGGATTGAAAAGAGAATTAAGATAGAAAATGCTTGTTGTGTAATTTAAACGAGATAGAAAATGCTTGTTGTGTAATTTAAACGAGACAGGAGATGAGTTCATCTATTAACTAATATGCCCACAAAAACAAATACAAAACAGGAACCTAACTTTCATAAAAAAGAATCACGTAAACGTTTTAGTATTCCAAAACATTTATGTGCGAGAACGAAATATCAAATTTAACAAAACTGAGAAAATTCGTCAAAATGATATGTGAAGAACTAAGGAATCAATCTGGCGAGGACCTGTAGCCAGTCTAAACGATCTATTATTACTATTACATTACTTCTCTTTCCTCTTTTTCCCCCAAGAAACGTTTTGCCATCCCTATATTATTAATCACCAATGTACCTCAACATTTAAGTTTTTTGTGTGTGTTGTTGTTGTTTTTTCTCTGTTTTTTATTACTTGTTATTTGTGTTTTTTCCTAGTTTATCTTTTGTGGTGTTTTGTGTGTGTGTTTTTTGTTAGTTTGTTTTTTTACTGTATACTGTCAAAAAACCTTTGCTGTGCAGCCTATTTCTGCAATGACGATCGGATAAAGAGCTATGTGCCAGCATGTAGTCACATATCTACAATAAACACTGATCACAAGGATTTTGTCCGCAAACGATCGGTTTACGTACACCCGGTTCCAAAACTATAATAAAAGGTAAATCTGTGCTCAGATTGTGTGTATCTGATTGGTCAGAATCCAATTTGTTCTCCAAATTGACCTCATTGAAGCCTCATTTGGAGCATGAAGTTGATTTCTGAAAGTACTGGAGTATAAAGGGTCACTGTGTTGGTCTGTCAGTCGGAAGCCAGTCTGAAGCCATATTTTGTCTGGCCTATTTCTTACAAACCACTGGGTAGAATTCAATACACTTTTACATGAAACTTTAATACCAAGAGGAGATGTGCATATCCTAAAGAGGTAACAATTTCATGTTATTTTATAGAGTTATGGCCCTTTGACTTATTAAGGTTTGGTTGAGGTCAAGGTGCTGTTTTGGCGGTAATTATCATCTTCAGTGATAGTTCTAGTTTTTAGCTCACCTATAATGCACTTTGCAAGGTATGCTTTTGTGATCGCTCACCGTCTGTCATCCGTCGTCGTCGTTGTCGTCGTACTTCTCCTCCTAAACCAATTAACCAAATTCAAAATAATTTTACAGGAATGTTCATTGGGTGGATCTCTTTCAAACCTGTTCAAAGAATTCACAAATGTTCCTTTGGGCACCCTCTGCCAAGATCGTTTTCCTTATATGTGCATTGTTAAAACTTTAAAAATCTTTTTGTCTAAAAGTACTGGCCCGGTTTGAAAATTATTTTGCACAAATGTTACTTCCTCTACTCAGATTGTTCAAATATTTCCGATTCGATAAAAAAAAAAAACATGGCCACTAGGGGGCGAAGCTTGGTTTCCTTTATTTATAGTTGCATTGTTAAAACTTTAAAAGAGGCACTTTTAAATACGGTGAAGTTTTAAAATGAAATTTTATGCATACTAACTTTTACTTGTTTTCCTTATGAAATAAATTTCAGTGAAAAAAAATCAGTGAAATCGTATGAAATATAATATCTTAATGAGCAAAATATTATTTATTTTATTACCATGATAAGATTTCAGTTATTTATTGTCAATTGAAACTTATACACCCCTTGGGAGCCTTGTGTAATATCCAGTCATGTGACGTATTCTCGGTTTTGTTCCATTTCTTCGTGTTTTCTCATATTTCTTGTTTCCAATGTCTAAAGATACGTTTAGTCTTCGCATAGTATTTTTTTTAAACTCATCTGATTTTTAAAAAATCTTGACAAACTATTGTCATCATTTGATCGGCGACGATGTATAGGGCCCCTACACTTTATTCAAAGAAATGTATTCTATATACTCTATTTATATATAAACAAGGGATGTAACTTCCTTGTCAGCCGGAATTGACCCATCTTTGCATCTAAATGGTTCGATACACAATGAAAATCGAAGATAAAATAAAGAGATATGCGCTAGCTTTCAGCCAAATATTTACCCTAAACACTGGTCACAAGGATTTTACCCACAAAAGCTCTAAGTATGTTAAGCTTTAGAGTTGCTCTGCACTCAATTCCTTTCTGTAATTGCAGAATAAGAGATCAAAACACTGGAAAATGATGTGGGACAGTACCACTGGTACAAGTGGAAACGCTGGTCTCCTGTTGTATAATTGCAAATTAAATAAACTTAGCAAGTCAGAAATGCATACAGTTCAAAAGCTTATTGAGAAAGAGAAAACTTTTTTCATGAGACCTGCAAAAGAACTCATGAAAGGAATACACATGCTTTATATAATCAGACAAATATGTGATGACACAATTTCAAAGATACGGAAATATTTCTATGACTTATTGACAAGTCTGCAAATCATTTAGCAATATGCCGTGCAATAGAAAACTTAGATTTCCAAATGCACTGAAAGTGCCCATATCCAGAGGTGCTCGATCACTACCAATCACAAATGTCACTTAAAAGCAATTGCATTAAGCAATCATTTATTCATATCTCTATTGCCATATGAACACCTTCAGTATGCAGTCGCCATAACCTTTGGAGGCAACACCATTTACATAATATTATATGTTTACTGTCTGCTTAACCCTCTAGGCAAACTTTGATAATATGTATTAATGAAAGTATATTAAGTATTGACTTAGTTATGACAACATTGTGGTAAAAATAAAAATTACTCATCATTCGTCTGAAGATTAGTCAAAATGGGAAAGAGTAAAATATTCCCTGTAGCAAAACGTTTAAATATTAAGAGTGATTAAAGAGTAAAACATTGAAACAAGTTTAAAGTATTGTGTGAAAAAGAGAAAATTGCTCTTTTCCAGTGACTGCTAGATTTTCACAATATTTTCAAAATATGTCTTTTACAGTAGCTATCAAGGAACGTGTTAAACCATCACGCTTACAGTTGCATTTTGACGTATATGCAGCAGACTACATTTGAAAATATCAGGGGAATAAAGGAGAAATTGCTTATCATGAACTCTTTTCAATAATTATTTTCATAGATATTTTACCCACATGCAAGAAAAATGCAGTAGACTTTGATCACATCTTGGTTAAAATGTGGAAAATCTATATAAATGACAGTTTCGTGTTGAAAAATATTCTCATTGTTTGCCAAATGTTTTTAAATGTCGTCTGCTGCAGAGGTTTAAGAAAGCATCTGTGTGTGGGAAAGGGTTAAAGAGATATCCATGTTTCTACCTAGATGTATTCAAAATCATCTGTTATAGTAGACTTTTTGTAAATGGGAAAAGATTAGGCATCATCTTCTTTACAGTAGATAACAAAGTTTCAACATGCTCAAGCCAAACATGTGACTTCAAGAGTGTTAACAAGATTTTCCATAACTTTGACCTAGTGACCTTGTTTTTGACCGGACATGACCAAGTTTTTAACTTGACCTAGATATCAATAACACAAACATTCTGACAAAGTTTCAAAATGCTCAAGCCAAAAATATAGCTTCCAGAGTGTTAACAATATTTTCCTTGAATTTGACCTAGTGACCTAGTTTTTGACCTGATGTGACCCACTTTCGAAATTGGCCTAGATATCACTAAGAAAAACATTCTGACAAGGTTTCAACTACTCAAGCCAAAAATGTGGCTTCCAAAGTGGTTTTTGACCGGACATGACCCAGTTTCGAAATTTTCCAAGATTTGATGGAGATGAATGTTCTGACAAACTTTCATGGTGATTGGATGCAAACTGTAGTCTGTGGCCATGTTCGAAACTAGGTCACTAGGTCAAATTTAAGTAAAATCTGGTTAACACTTTGGAAGCTATATTTTTGGCTTGAGCATGTTGAAACTTTGTCAGAATGTTTGTGTTATTGAAATCTAGGTCAATTTCGAAACTTGGTCATGTCTGGTCAAAAACAAGGTCACTAGGTCAAATTTATGGAAAATCTTGTTAACACTCTTGAAGCCACATTTTTTGCTTGAGCATGTTGAAACTTTGTCAGAATGTTTCTCTTAGTGATATCTAAGCCATGTTCGAAACTAGGTCACTAGGTCAAATTTAAGGAAAATCTTGTTAACACCCTGGAAGCCACATGTTTGGCTAGAGCATGTTGAAACTTTGTCAGAATGTTTTTCTTAGTGATATATAAGCCAAGTTTGAAACTGGGTCATGTCAAGTCAAAAACTAGGTCACTAGGTCAAATTTACGGAAAATCTTGTTAACACTCTTGAAGCCACATTCTTTGCTTGAACATATTGAAACTGTGTCAGAATGTTTGTCTTAGTGATATCTAAGCCAAGTTTGAACATGAGTCATGTCCAGTCAAAATCTAGGTCACTAGGTCAAATTTAAGGAAAATTGTGTTAACACTCTGGAAGCCACATGTTTGGCTTGAGCATGCTAAACTTTGTCAGATTGTTTGTCTTAGTGATATTTATGCCATGTTTGAAACTTGGTCATGTCCGGTCAAAAAATAGGTCACAGGGTCGAATTTAAGGAATATCTTGTTAACATTCAGGTGAGCGATCCAGGGCCATCATGGCCCTCTTGTTCTAAATAACGTGCCAGAGACCCCTATGGCTACAATATTATGCATGTTTTGGGTTTCCAGAGTTTTATGTTAATATCTTTCCAGGCCAAGTTTGAAGCTCACTGTATTCTCTACAGTAAGACCAATGACTGGGTTCAAGAAAGCAGTGGTTCATGCACATTTGCCATAGTGTTTTCAGTGATTGCCCTGGTATTGTACAGTCTGCCCTGTGCTGCCTATCATGGGGTGTCTTTTTGGAGGTCAAGAAATGATAAACAGATTGGGTAAATATATACACTTTTACTCCTTGTTAGATCAAACTCATTTCTAATACTTTTTCACTTTCAAATGCTTTTTTATTTTTATCAACCCTTTCCCTTATACAACACTTCTGCAGCAGACGACTTTGAACATATTTTGTAAAAAAAATAAAATTATGTATAGTTGAATGGATGCATGACCTATGACCTGAGGATCTACGTCCGGCTATGACTAAAAGTGGAAAACATTGTGACACGTTTCGTGCAATTTCTTCTTTTGTCACTATGTTTTCTTAAATGCAGATTTGTTGTATTTGAGAAAGGGTGAACTAATGGACATTTGTATTGCCTTGACTTTGATATTTCTACCCATTTCCGATAGAAATAGGACATGATTTTATATGATTACAAGTTTTTGTTGGGATATATGTGTAACACATTCTTATTTTGAAACACATATTCAAATGAAACGTGGTACACATGTTCCTACATGTAGAAACAATACGCATGTCTATACCAACTAACATAACTGGCTTTATGCCCTTTTTTGGACTTATGAATTTCATGTTGGCTTTTTCTTCCAAGCTCTCATATTACCATCAAGAAGTTATACGTTTCTTAACCTATATATATATATATATATATATTTATACACAAACAATGTTTTACTTCATAACTCAATCAAAGTACTAAAAGTACTACCAGCAAGGGGCTAAATGTAGATTACGGAATACAACATAAGTACAAGAATTTATTGATCATCTTTTTTTTTATCACATACAATTCACAAGAAGATTGTTTATATTTGAGTTGAATGCACAATAGTGTATACACATAATGAGGGTCTATCGCACAAACTGTTATTTGACTGGCTGTATTTCACAGACTTATAAAAAACGTGAAAGTACAGAATATGTTTCATCGTTGCTGTTGGCAAGAAAAAAAAAGAAGAAAAATTGCAGGCTCCAGGGGGATCTAATCCCCGACCTCCTGTTTACTAGACAGGCGCTCTACCACTGAGCTATAGAGCCGGTTGATTTTATGGCCATAAACATGGCTTATATAGAAACGTGTTACATTTAGAGGCGTGGCGTTGAGTGGATACACTTTCATTCATGAGACAATATACACAGTCATCAATTCAAATTCAATTCTAAAATGGCAATCATTATTACACCTGCGGAAAGTATGCACATGCTGCTTACATGCGTTAAGTGTGCTAATGACACATGAAGCAAGTATGTAAATTTGTCCATACATGTTGCGCTTGATCAAGTCATGTTGACAGCGTAGAAATACCTTTAATTTTATAATCATGTAATACATATATTTTAACATAAAAATTCTTTCAATGTCTATCTTTTGGGTAAGTGATGTTGAATCAAATCCATATTCCGGCATGCCAACAAGTTACCTCATTTTGATATTTAGACAGGAACTATTTGGCTGTTCGAAAGAACCGACATTGGTATAAACTGGCAGCAGTGTATTAATTTTTAAAGATATTCCACAGATCCTCTACTTTCAATGACATTATATACGATCTGCAACTACCAAGACATCTCTCTGAACCCAAGCTATTGTCGTCACCTGATCGTCGTCGTCTGCGTTGTCGTCGGCGGCGGCTTTGGTTAATTTTTGCGTTTAGGTCACTTACATGGAAACTATCAAACCTAATACTTTGAATCTTGGAAAACTTGTTCATCTAATACCCTTCTTCACATTGTATGCTAAAGATGCTAATTGTGACCTGTTTTGGGGGGTAAAAAACACCAATTTCGATGTATTTTTATCAATTTTGAGAATTGGACATAGTTAAGTTTTGCGTTTCGGGTCACTTACATGGAAACTATCAAACCTATTACTTTGAAACTTGGAAAACTAGTTCATCTTATAACCTTCTTCACATTGTATGATAATGATGCTGAGGTAGCCTGTTTTTTAGATAAAAAAACATCAATTTTGATGTATTTTGGTTGATTTTGGGAATTGGTCATAGTTTCTTCATTTTGTGTTACATTGATTTAAAAAAAAATCCAAACAATAAAAACATAATGTTCTTCATTGTGTTTTGGGGGTCAAGGTCACTGTTACTAATTATTTAATATCATTAATGGTATTGCATTTTGGGGCTACAGGGGTCAAGGTCACTGTAAAATAAAAACTGTAATATACTTAACATCTATAGTTACAGTACATTTTACATTTAGTAAATACTTGAAAAATAGCCCGTAAAAGGTTAATATCAGATGAGCATGCTCTTGTTTCTATTTTGCTTTCAAAAGTGATGTCAAGTAGGGTCTGTAAAATTGAAATGATCTCTTATTGTACAATATATATTATAAAGTATGTATTGCAAATTGGGAAATTACTCATTATGAACAATATCCCCTTTTGTCACATGCTATAAAAAGTATTCTGCATCAGATTCTGCATGTGGGGAAAAGGTTAACCCTTTCCCACATAAAGATGCTTTCTGACACCTTTACAGCAGATGATTTTTGAAAACATTGTGGCAAACAGAGCAATAAGCAATTTCTCTGTTTGCCACACTGTTTTCAAAATTAAACTCTCATTTTTCACACTTTTGTCATGATGCTTTCAAAGTCATCTGCTGCAGGTTTGTTGTATGTAAGAAAAGGGTTAAAGGCTGACTAATTTTCTTACAGGTTTTGAGAACACAAGATGGAACTGAAGTAACATACAAATATCTCTGCATATGTACAGGAGGAAAACCGAAGGTATATAATCAGCCTATTCCTTGACACAGATAGCTTATGATGCGTATGCAAGAACTAATCAATTCCAAACATTGCTGAAAAATGAGAAAATGATAAATGCTGAAAACAGGCAATTTATTTTTTATTTCAACAATGTTGAACTCTGTATTTAAATGTTACACTATTTTTTTGATGCTTCTCTGAAAATAGGCATAAAAAACAGAATAGCTGATATTTTATCTTAACCCATTACTTGACATGACTTTTCAAAAGTAGTCTGCTTTACAATCATCAGATGAACAATTTCAACAATCTAGAAAACTGAAAGATTTATATTGATATAGAGTTGAAAATATTGCATGTTTTGATCAATTTTACCTTTTATTGCAATATTTTCAAAAGTCATATTCAATGGCAGGTCTCAAATGTCGTCTGTGTGAAGTAATGGTTTAAGAGTTGTCAGCTTTGAAAAAGATCTGAGGTAAAAATGTAATATCTGGGAAATGCAAAAAAAAAGGTGTGAAAAGTCATCTGTATTCAGAAAATGGCTTAAAGTGTTAATGTCTTAAATGAAAAGTAAAAAAAAATACCTGTTTGAAAGCAGTCTCAAGGTAATAGAAAAACCAATTTCTATGTGTCAAATTTGCCCTTTATGTTGTTTTTAGCTCACCTATGCACGAAGTGCAAGGTGAGCTATTGGGCTCACATTTTGTCCGGCGTCCGTCCATCAAGCGTCGTCACTATGTCATATTTAAGGAAAATCTTGTTAACACTCTGGAAGCCACATTTTTGGCTTGAGCATGTTGTAACTATGTCAGAACGTTTGTCTTAGTGATATCTAGGCCAAGTTAAAAACTGGGTCATGTCCGGTCAAAAACTAGGTCACTAGGTCAAATTTAAGGAAAATCTTGTTAACACTCTGGAAGCC
>JAUELF010158399.1:0-14832 GCA_031471495.1 Clinocardium nuttallii | reverse complement strand
AAAAACCCACCCGCCCGCCCAAATGTAGTAAATTGTGTTGATTCTTCTATGTTGTTCGCATATATATAAATGAATGACATCTTGTTATTATGATATCTTTACTGAAGAAAAATTCAGATAGTTGTGTAAATATGAATGTATGGAGAGAGGTTTTGAAATTAATTTAGTTTTTTATATGCACAGGATGTTGGTTTAGGTATGTTAGTATGTGTAGAACTATACATATATGTACATGTATGTGTAACTGTATATGTGTATATATACAGTTGAAAAAAGTAGGACAAGTCAAATGTTTGTAAGAGAACAGAGAAAAGCTCTGTAGTAGTAATTGCTAAAGCATAAGTACATGCAGACGTATGAGTGAAATATTGGTAATATCATAGTCATACTGGTGCATTTAGTCTAGTTGGAATATCATATGAATCGTAGTTGGCACGGACACCTTAAACAGTGTGCAATTTCTCTAAGGTTTGAGAATTGGAAAACAAAAGAAAGGCACAGTAAAGAGGATGGTCAAATTGTATACAACGGTATACGACAACATTTAGAACGAGCGATGAGGAAGGTTGTGCTAGTTGACTTTGATCTTCTATGTCTTGGGGATATAAATTTTCGACCTGGAATGGCTATAGTCGATGAAATTTATAAAGCCGTATCAGAGTCATGTGTGGCTATATTCGTGATTTCTCGTGCGTTTTGTGAAAGCAGCTATTGTAGATTGGAACTTAAGGAAGCCTATGCCCAAAGTAAACCCATAATATTGATGTTCTTTGAGGAGGTGGATACTCAAAGGATGACTCAACTCGTTAAGAGTATATTCAGCAAACAGACACGTGTAAGAATAACAACATAACATGGCAATGTAACAATAGTACCCATCATTGGATTCCTTAACACAGTCCATAATACGTTTAACAGTTAATGAACCAAGCAAAGGTCGACCGTGGATCTGTTTCATATGAGCTATGTGCTCAACAGAAATAACTAAATATGTTGCCAGGAGACATACATTGCCTACAATAACCATGCAAGAATATTGCAAAGATAAAGTGTAAATATTTAGACATCTGATAAATAGTCTTAGTTGTTTTGGATTGAATAAACGAAAGCAATTGGTTTGTTAATGATAAAACACTATAAAAAGTAATTATTCCTTAATTATGAATATTTAGGGCATAGTTAGAAACAAGTTAATCATGGTGATCCTGTATTGTGCATCTGATAGCAAGTGTTGTATCGAGTAAGATAATAGATAATTTGTTTGGAGAACTTTCTAAAACAGTAGAGCAATGTTTGAAAGTGGAGCAGAATGCTTTGAAAGGACAAAGGGGCAAAACCGTTTAATACAAGGACATTTGAAAGGGTTTCTTTTGTCTGACACAGTTTTAAGATACGGCCAGTGATTTATGACAATATGTCGTTCATACCTGTTATCTCTAGTGGCCATCATTGTACAGCAAATCGGGACGGTTTGAATAATTTGGTTCAATGCTAACCTACGAACTTCAAATGGATTTATTTTGAAATTGGTCCATTTGATAAGAAGGTGAAGATGTTTCTGGATATATGTTTTTATCGGATGGTGAGGGATAGAAATGGCTCACCAAGATCACTTGGTGAATAGTTAATTTATGAAAACTTAAACGAAGGTTTCGTGTAGACCAGAAGAACTTGAAATTATGAAAAACATGAGACCAAATAGGGCATGAACTGCTTTTCTTGTGTTAATATTACATTTAATGTACAACAAATTACGATATCACTACGTCATTTAAACCCCAATTGTGTACTCACGGTGATTAGAATACCCTTCGTAACCCCTTTTCTACTCTATTAATAGAAAAAAGGGTTGCAGGTTTAACATCTTTACATTCTGACAAACGAAATTTGTTTGAAATATTAAATTAGCATTCCTCTTGCATACGCATTTACGCATTTGTTGCAGTCAACATTATTTACAACACTATGGCAAAATGGGGCATTTCTCATAAATATTTCTCCTTTTCCAACTGTGTTTTTTATTCTGAAATGGACTTTTTCACAATCGAATTGTGCAGTTTCCTTTTAAAAGAATAAACCGATAGTTTTTTGACGTTTTTTATGTCTACTTATTCCTTTCCTCCATGTATATCCTTTCCCCAAACTACCTATAAGAAATGCAATTTATAATTGAGTTTAAAGAGCTTTTTATGTTGCTTGTGATATGCAGGTTGAATCATTTCTGTCCTATTTACCCCTGTCTCTACAGTATTTACTATTATCAGTGATATTGTTTTGTATTTGAAGTGTCTTGAAGCAACATCTTAAATAAAACACTGTATAAACGAGATGAACATATATAAATTAATCTTTATCCTACTGCCAATATAGGTTTGTTTTTTAGTTTTAGGTTTTAATTCTTCTCCTCTGAATCTGCTTTACAGATTCAAACATGTTATGGTAGAAATATTCTTTTGGTGACCCACTAAATTGTTCAAGTCATAATGATTGGTCAAAAGGCATGGCAGCTACACGTCATCAGGAAAGGGAACGTGATGAAATGTTAAAACTCCATATTTATGTAAACTTATTAAAGGTGTTTGTCTTATTTCATTATAATTTAGCAGAAATGTTCCTACATTGCCTCTCTTCAAATCTGTTAAGCCATATTGATTAGTTAAAAGACATAGCAACCAGGTGGCACCATACAGAGGTTAAATTGAACAGCTAGCTTCAAATGACATATCCTGGTCCACTGGACCAATTTCAGCCAGATTTCACCAACATGCTTCTTTGGTGGTCCTCTTTCAAATTGTTAAAACTTCTATGTAGAACCTTTGTTGTGGCAGCATCGGAAAGGGGATAACATGTCCAAACTTTGATATTTGTCTTCCCTTTATAGGCTTGTCTGATTCCAGTTTAATTTTGAAGACAGGCCATTGAGTTACCCTCTACAACAATTGTTCAAGCAATAGTGATTGGTTGAAAAACATCGCAACCAGGTAGCATAAACAAGAGGGCCGAGATGGCCCGTTTTCGATCACCTGAATATTTTTAAAGTGTTGACCTAAACAAGTATGGATGTAAAACAAGTGATCCCCAGGGTGGGGCCATTTTTGAAACCAGGTCTATAATTTGACCAATATTGTTAGAGGTCCACTAGATGAAGTATCAACTTTTAGACAATTTTTTTCCTATACAAATATAATATTATGTAAAACAAGTCATAGGGATAGGGCCATTTCTTACCCCGTGGCTATAACTTGAACAATCTTGGTAGAGGTCAACTAGATGAAGCTACATACCAAATGTCAAAAGCCTAGAAGATTTTAAAAGTTTCTCCCTATACCAGTCTTTGTAAAACAAGTGACCCCCGGGGAAGTCATTTTTGTCCCCAGGGCTATACATTGAACATTCTTGGTAGAGGTCAACTAAATGAAGCTACATACCAAAAACAAAAAGGCCTTTTCCTTCTACTTTTAGAAAAGAAGATTTTTTAAAGTGTTTTCTTCATACGAATATATGTAAAACGAGTGATCCCAGATTGTTGAACAATCTTGGTAGATGTCTACTAGATGAAGCTACATACCAACTACCAAAGGCCTGTGCCTTCTGCTTTAAGACAAGTAGATTGTTAAAGTTTTCCTTTATGAGTCTATGTAAAACGAGTGACCCAAAGGCTATAAATTGAACAATCTTGGTAGAGGCATTCTACTTTTATCAAAGAAGATTCTTAAGTTGTTTCCCTATAGGAGTTTATGTAAAACAAGTGACATCCGGGGAGGGATCATTTTTTACTCCAAGGCTATAATTTGAAAAATCCTTGTGGAGTTTCACTACATGAAGCTACATATTAAATAACAGGTCTGGGCTTTCTACTTTTAGACCAAAAGAGTATTTAAAAACAAATCCTATAGGAGTGTATGTAAAAACAAATCCTATAGGAGTGTATGTAAACACAAATGACACCAAGGCTAAACATTGAACACTCTTCGTAGAGGTCCACTAGATGAAGCTATATTCTAACTATCAAATGTCTCTACCTTCTACTTTCAGACAAGAAGATGAAGCTACATACTAACTATCAAAGGTCTGTACCATTTACTTTCAGACAAGAAGATTTTTTAAGTCTTGGTTAATTTCCCTTATGTTGCCGTGGCAACCAGAGTCAATGGAATTTAAATGTTTGAACAATTTTGAAAGAGGGCTACCAAAGAAACATTCTATGTAAAACAAGTGACCCTAAGGAAGGGGGTGGGGGCATTTTTGACCCCAGGTCTATAAGTTGAACAATCTTCGTAGAGGTCTACTTTCAGACAAGGAGATGTTTAACGTTTTGGTTAATATGCCCCTTTTTTGCCGTTGCAACCAGGGTTCTCAATGGAATTTAATCTTTGAACGATTCTGAAAGAGGGCCACCAAAGAAATATTCCTGTGAAGTTTGGTTGAAATTGTTCCTGTGGTTTAAGGAGGGGATGATGTTTAAAGCTAAAGGTTAACGACATACGACGGGCTTTTAACGTTTTTCCCCAATACGAGTATATGTAAAACAAGTGACAGAGGGGCCATTTATGACCCCAGGGCTATACGTTGAACAATCTTCAAGCTACATACCAAATACCAAAGGGCTTGGCCAACCCATTTTAGACAAGATGTTGGGTTTTTTAAAAATCCCTATACGAGTCTTTGTAAAACAAGCTACCATAAGGGACGGGGAGGGGCCATTTTTTTTACCCCAGGGCTATAGGTTGAAATATCGTCGTAAATGTCCATTAGATGAGGATACATGTCAAAGGCCTATGCCTTCTACTTTTAGACAAGAAGATTTTTTAAGTCGTTTCCCTATACGCGTATTTGTAAAACATATGACCCCCAAGGAAAGGGCTATAATTTAAACAAACTTAGAATACGTCCACTAGAAGATGATACATACTAAATATCGAAGTCCTGGGCCTTCTACTTTCAGACAAGGATACATTTTGGTTAATTTCCCCTTTTTGTTGCCATGGCAACCAGTTCTCATTTGAATTTAAGTCTTTGAACAATTTTGAAGGAGGGCCACCAAAGGAACATGCCTGTGAAGTTTAGTTGAAATTGGTTTTGTGGTTAAGGAGAAGATGATGTTTAAGCTAAAAGTTAACGACGGACAAAGAGTGATCGGAATAGCTCACCTTGGGCATTTGGCTCAGGTGATCTAAAAATGTTGAGAAATATAAAAGAAATTGTGAAAGTTCTTATCTGATTTTAAGATGATTCAGAAAAGTGTTCCTTCGATTACCGTCTACCTTATTGTTTAAACCAATTGGATTGGTAAGAAAAAAGGAGTATAATGAACTTTAATCTTAGAATAACATCTAAACCATTTGACCAATATCACCCTTCTCACGAATATTCCTTTAGTAAGTCCTCTTTGAAATTGTGTTCACTATATGCATACATGCAAGAGAAAGTTGATGCAAGGCATCAAAATCGCCAGAAAAAACTGCATTAATTTATTTTTTAATGCACATGCTTTCTCGACTTTCATTAGTCTAAACATACACATAATGTTTTTATTAAGAACTCATTCCAGGATTGTTGAAATTCTACATAACCATGCATTCATCTAAAGTCTATGTATAGATTTTCATTTACACAATTGTCATCGCAAAGTGCAGACATGAACATATTTAAACCACATAAATATTTGTTTCAAGATAATTGTTGCCTTCTAGTTAAAATGTTAATGCTTATCAAACTTATTCCTACGAATCACAAGAAAAAAATCCTGTGGTGTTACTGTGAGATTCAGTCAACAGCCTTAATTGAAATCGTACGTTGATATGAAAACATTGGTTTATAAATTTTATATTCATACCTATACATCTATAACAACTAACGAAAGTGTACACATTTATCTTGCCTAAAATTTAATTATCATGTTGTTACTTATTTAAATAATAGTTTTTATTCATATAATTTCAATGTTTGTCAATCTTTCATACGAATCATAAGGAAAAAATCCTGGTATTGCTTAAAGGTAATTTTAAGTACAAAGTCTTCAAAAGGAGAAATATCTACGATATCAGCATTACCGTCTACAGTTTAAATTGCTATTATGGTTGTTGATTTAAATGTTCTTTTCTCATATTTCTACATGTGCAACGAAATATTGCGTCTTCTCTTTGACGCGTTGCGTTAAACATTCGTCTTGTACTTATCTAAAATAATATAATAGTTTGACCAAGTGCTCTCTCTTCTTCATATCGAAATGCGCATCCGCGGAAATTACAATTCTATGCGGGCGGTATTTGCTAAGTTCTATCTATAAGTTGTCCCAGGTTCTATCGTAGAAACAGTTCATTTTTTAGATATACATGAATAAACATTATAAGATGAATTCTTCAGAAATCAAGACATCTCATTGAACACATGAAAATAGCATTCAGAAAGTTACAATTGCTATTTAAAAGGGAATTCGACATGATTTTAATCTCAATATAACTCGCCCTTTCATGACATTTCCGAAAACGTATTTAAAATATACGTCGCGGGCTTCTGTCCGGCGACTAATAATGAGCTGGTTCTATACTACTAGAAGCCTTTCAATGTAATAGAAAACAATGTGTATGTGATCGCGTGATCGAAATCGCGCCATTTGCCAGATAGGGTATCATGTAGTGTGACATTGCCGGTTCTGTGTTGCGGTATTTCATTATGGATTAACGTTTTCGTCTCTCTTCCTAATCTTTTCCAGCCCCGAAATTATAAAACTCGAAACCTTCACGACTCAGAAGCGATCTTTCTACTCAGAATTTATTCTCACTTGTAAGTGAATCCTTTCAATCCGTTCTCAGACGCGAACTATAAAACACTTTGGGCACGTTTTAACATCGCATCGACCGCGCCATTTGTCAAGAACATACAACTACAATTCGTTCGTAGAAAAGTGCTGATATTGTACCATTATGTAGTATTTCAGATTTTTAAATCAGTCAGGATGCACCTTTGGTGCAACTAATGAAGAGTTGCCTTTATTTTCAGAGATTTACAATTTCTAGCGAGGCTGAAACTTTTAGTCACTTGAGAGAGAAATACATTTTCTGAGACACGTCCAAACCATTCTCTAGTCAGACGACGTATTTACACAAACAATCCATCAATATTTACAGCGCATACACTTCTACAGAACATTTAGATGACTGGCAAGTCAAAAGACCAAACACTGAATTGCTTATCTGGAAATCTACTGGTTGCCAAGTACCGAATGTTGGTTGCACCGAATCGATGCTTAAAGGTGCTGAACCCCAGATTGTAATCAAAATTTTGAAATGGTGAAACTTCTGCCAATATTGCTAATAGTGACACATAAGTAGGTTCTAAGTAGTTCAGATGTATTTTTACAGTAAGTGTTGAAGAATTGTCAATTGAAAGTCATGACAATGTGTAAAAAATGGCTTAATGGGTATGTGTACCAAACTTTGACTATATTATCAGATGTCTGTGGTTCAGCACCTTTTAGAACCATAGGTAGTATCGTAAGGGCTAAAAGAAATATTATTTTAATATAACCGTGAAAGCTGACAAAATGAAATTGTTAAACTAAATCACATTTTACAATTTTACATCAGTTTTTACTCTGGTGCCAGGGTCTGATATAAACAGATGGTATTGGTTGATTGATTGATTGATTGGTTGATTGATTGGTTAATTGGTTGATTGGTTGATTGATTGATTGATTGATTGGTTGATTGATTGATTGATTGGTTAATTGGTTGATTGGTTGATTGATTGATTGATTGTTTGGTGTTTTTCGACGCATACAACAATGTTTCTGTTATATCACGGCTATGCCTGTGTATGTTACTGGTACTACTGGTCCACTTATACTGAAATCAACCAGTAAGTCGTAATGCCAACCGCACAAGCCTGAACGCCAAGGAGGGGGAAGCAATTACTACCATTTTTGAAGACTTTCGTATGACCCGACCGTGGATCTAACCCACGACCTCCCGTGACGGACGGTCTTCAACCACACCACCAAAGCGGTTTAGATGGTATTTATGAAAGGTTTCTATATAGTCAAACTACATGTGGCTGTCCTCGTAAAGTACTGGCAAACAATTGTTATTTCGCCTCCCACGAAATTCTAGCAATTTCATTGGTTAAAGCCTGTCACGTGCACCCCCTCTATATTTCTATGTTTTATTCTTTTCAAACATGTTATATAAGAACAGGTTAGACTTAGTCTACTTTTAAATGACGAATCCCTTTCCCTAATATAGACGCTTTCTGGCGCCTCTGCCGCAGACGGCTTTTTGAAAACATAGTGACAAAAGAAGAAATTGCACAAAACGTCGTCTGCTGCAGAATTGTCGTATGTGGGAAAGGGTTAATACAGTTGAAAACATTCATCAGGAGCAATTTCTTCAATTGCCAGGAATCCGCTGTGGTCGAGTGGTTAGCGTCGGGGATTTCGAAACGGGGTGTCTTTGGTTCGATCCCCAGTCGCGGTAATTCGGTCATGATGGAGTGCCCTTGGGCAAGGCGCATTTTCTGGCATAGTACTGGTTTTTTTTACCCAGGGATCATGAATAATTAAATTTAATTGCGCGCTAAATGACCTTAGCTGTCCATGCGCCATAAAACAATATACATACTTTTAAATGATACAAGGGACGGTATAATGTGTTGTTTTTCCTTAAGATAAACGGGCGTCTGCGGAGGCACATCTCTTAACCTAGTTTGTGTTTGTCCAGGGACCAAGAAAAGAGTGAGCTTTCGTCGTGATATAACTGAAATAATGTTGAAAACGGCGTTAAACGCCCAATTAAACAATACAGTTCAAATGATAAAGTCACTGCTCTAAACATGTTTGTTGTAATGCTTCGACGAATATGTTCATACCCGTCAGTAAGTTTGTCTTGTTAGTCGTTTTACGCCGTTTTAAATATTATTTCAGTTGTATCACGGCGATAGTAAACGTATTCATTATCCCTGGGTAAACAAACAAGTACTAGGGTATGGAATGTTCCTTGTCCATGGGCTCTCCACCATGAGGACAGCGCCTAGACTTGGGATCGAACCCGGGACGCCCCGTTCCAAACGGCGGCTCCTTCCATACCCGTCAGTATGACAGCATCATCCGAATCTTCACTTTTAATGCTCAAGTATTGGTATCAGTTAAGGTCAACGTGTTCCCACATACAGACGCTTTATAACTACTTTACGGCAGACGTATTTCGAAAAACATTGTGGCAAAAGAAGAACTTGTTTTTAACGAGCATTTGCTCCTGTTGCCTAAATGTTTTCAACTCTTTCCAATGATTTAATATGCATGTATACAGACTTTCCATAGTCTTTCTTATATGTTTTCAAAATCGTCTGCTGCGAATTTGTTGTATGTGGTAAAGGGTTAAGGTCAACGTGTTCTTGGCATGTGTTCATCTTGGATTTATAACGATGCAAAGAAAATAAGATAAATCATGTTTCCATGTAAATAGATCTTTATACATATATAATATAAAAATGTTTATTGACAATGTTTTCATATATAATATATATACAAATGTATATGTATAACAACATATTAGTGTGGAATGTGGCCCTTGTTGTCTTTTGTCACCAAAAGTGACGGCTATTATTGTGGTCATAGTTTATGAATATGCATAACAGAAAACAGGTGAACGACTTCATATATCATGTTGATATTTGGTTGTTTATATGTTGTAGTACAACATGACAGGTACGTTTGGATGAAGTATATATACTTTACTGTAGATGTCCATCTAGATATGTAACTCTTCATCGACAGTATGCTATTACTTAAGGTATTCAAGGGACATGACTTTGAATACTCTGGTTTATACACTTATTGAGGTAAGCGCGGCACAAGAAGGCATGCCCTGTAGGCTATATGTGCCGGTTATTACGGTATATTTGATTGATTGGGGTTCAACGCCATTTTTAACAATTTCTCAGTCATATCACGGCGGCCCGTTCACCTTTTCATGTGTTCCCTAGTTTTCTCACACCAGTACTCCACACAACAACCTTCCCAAGCAACTGGTTGCTTTTCCACAGAGACTTAGTGTAAGACGAATGACGCATGTCGCATTGACTTTTGCCAAACGTCGGAAAGAAAGTTGGCCGTGCCGGGATTCGAACTCACAACCCCTGGATTGACAGCCCGCGTCGTAACCGACTGAGCTACCGGGGCTCGGCTATGACGGTATATAACAATGCAGTTATTATGCGAAACAACATACCAAATGTGTACAGACCCCTGTAGGTTTGGAGATATGCGCTAGACAAGCATGCACCCTCTGTATGAACCGTACATCTAGACAACCAACATTGTGGACTCTGCGTTAAGGATCGACCCGGACCAGTCTAAGCATGCCGCACAGGCTAACCCGGAAAATACACTGTTCGCCTCCTGTGGATTTTCTGTTTCAGGTATCATTGCGCATCTATTCCCCTGATACGTTATGTGTCGGCCCAGATCAGCTTGCGCGGACTGCGCGGGCTGATCTAGGTCGATACATTACGCATAATCCATACTGTTTGTTTTCTCGTGGGACGGCGCATATGTTGTCTTTAAGTTATTCAAGGGCAATAACTCTGCTTCACACAAACTGGACGAAACAACAATCGAAATATCGATGCGCACCACTTAGAAAGCTCGTGAAGTTAAGTTTGGAGATATGCACGCCCCAAATTCTGTGACAGACGTTTGGACGTTCTGACGGACGGTCAAAGGCAAACCGTTAACACTCTAGCCGTTTGTGGAAGTTTGAATTTGATACATGACTGATCATTTTGAACTAATGATGATTATAATAATACAAATGAGGATTATATAAATATAATTAGATAACGGTTGTATTACCAAAATCAAACAGCACGAATAAAATACTGTTTATAGGACGAAGTTATAAATGATTGTATCGAATGTTCCCGTGCTCCTTTTCCAATTGTGTTATGACAATGTTCGTCACGCTTGATTTAGCTCAACTGTTTATTTTAAGTTTTGATTGATTGATTGATTGATTGGTTTGGGTTTAACGCCGTATTAAAAAAAAATCAGTCATATCACGGCGGCCAGTTCACCTACTCATATGTTTCTTGTTTCCTCACACCAGTACTCCACACAATATACTTTCCAAGCAACTGGCTGCTTTTTCACATAGACTGTTAGCCCATTGGTGAAAGACGAATGACGCTTGTCACAGTTCATGTTTTGATAATGCAAGTAAAATCTACTAATAATTATAGTAGTTATTAACTTAGTATTATTACAATATTCATCATCATCATGCTAGTAATGAAATTGAAATGGGTTACAATGATAATAATGAAAATAATGATAAAGAATTCAATAATGCTTTAAATATCGTTGCAAATTTCAAGTTTTTGTAAAACATGTCCACATAAGACACGTGACACGTGGCTAATCGCAGTGTTTCGGTCTGAACCGACTTGGTATACCAATCTTTGAATTGAACATTCCTGAAAAATTCCTGAAAATTGTTTTCCTTTACAGGTAGGTAGGGTTAGTTAATAACACCCAATTGCGTCAACAATATCCCCTGGCGTCAGCCCTAATCGAAAAAACAAAGTTAACTCTGTGAGTGTTTGGTTTCATTGTCACGTGATAAATATATTCAACCAAGCATCGTTATGTATTTGTCTTCGGCTGCTTCTTCCAGTGAGAAGTCTTCCAGGCCTTCTTCCGGTAATGGAAGAACGCTTTCAAGTTTGGCAATGGCGATTGCATCCAGCATGTCCACAAAGATGTGTTCGGTTGGAATAACATCAAACACTCCAGCGTGCTCCATCGTCTTCCTTACATCGTATGAAACGTTCGTAAGAAACACTTTTATATTAACATGTCCGTATTCTTTGTAGATATGACTGATGACGCTTGCCCCAGATATGTCCATATAGTTAACCGTTGAAAAATCGATAATCACGTGGTGACATCGACGCATGCGCCGTATCTTCGCTTCCGTCACCATTTCTTGTCCGTCGTCCGGGTCCATTGGAATATCCTCGGAGTTAATCGTGGTTATAGTCGTTACACTCATATTTCGAGCGTATAAGTTGTATTCGCTGGGTATGTCAAGAGTTGACGAGTTAAGCGATCCGGGTTCTTCTTTACTATTGTATACAGGGTTGTCAATACCAAGCACGCCCTTACCGGAGCCGTTGCTATCCATCCGTTTAATACTCCTGTGATCGGGGTTCGTAGACACACCGTTACTCGGACTGATCGCGTCCTTTCCATTGCTACCACTGATGATTAAGGTCGGTATTTCCAAGTTCGATGCACTATTTGACTTCGAGATCTGACCGTCGGCTTCAAAGATCTTTCCTTGTTTGGCGATTTTACGTTCTTGCTTTTTGACGAATTTCAATATTTTCCTCGGGTTAACCGTTGTCCTATATAAAGAGGTGCGAAATATTTCAGCGTTCGCAAAAAACAAATTGGAATGGAATCTGTAGATCTTAACTCCACTAACCTCGATGGAGTCTGTATATCGTTTATGTTCTACTAAAGTAACGTCTTTCATCGTCCTTCCGAGTCTGTAACCACGGGCGAACTGGGCTTGAAACACCACAGTGATGAGGGACACGATGACACCAATGCCAAGACCGAAATCGATGTCAAGGAAGACGACACTAAACAAAGTAAAAAACCAGATTACAAAGTCGATCTTGTTTACCCTCCAGAACTTTGCGCAGTCTTTCAGTTGGATGAATAGACCCTTCAATGCCACGAAAACGATGGTTGCGAGAGCGGATTTTGGCAAGGGCTCGAACAGAGGACTCATGACGAGGATCATCAAGATGAGCAATGCAGCTGAAAATATACCACAAACTGTCGTCTTGGTGTTCAGAGCACTAGCTACCATAGAACGGGGTGGTGCAACGGCAGATGGAAAACACCTGAGGAACGAACCACCTAAATTACACATACCGTAAGAAATCAACTCTTGGCTGTCGTCGACTTCGTAATTGTGTCGCTTGGCGCATATCTTAGCCATGGCGATTGTGTTGGCGAAGATGAGAATTGCGAGGACAAAACAGTCAACGATGTAAGTGTCCACACCATCAAAGGACGGTATGACAGGGACCGGGATTGTGTTTGGTATCTGACTCACGACATCTACGTTATAATTAACTTCCATATTAATGAGCCATGAGACGACGGTTGCTATGATGACGATGAACAGTTCGATTGGGATCGGTATCGGCAATTTGTTCTTCAGCTTCTCGTTAACGTAGTCCTTGACGAACAATATAACAACGGCGGAAACCAAGGTGACAATCAGTGCACATACGTTTACGTTTGAAATAGCAGCAAATATAGCGGCGTATGTCTTAATAATCTTAAACACGCCTCCATAACGTGGGACCTTTATACCAAGCATTGCAGGTACCTGACTTGTAGCAATGTGTATGCCAGCTCCCGAGGTAAATGCGCTAAAGAAGGAATCAGAGAGATACGCCGTGATGAAGCCAAGCTTAAGTAGCCCCATCACGAGGAGAATGACGCCCGTAAAGAATGCAATTCCCATAGCGGTCTCTTCTTTGTAGTCCATGAATTCAGGTATATCTTCCCAAGCAAGTGTTTCATTCCCGGTCGCATTCATCAAACCAGGATTTAGTAGCTTAAACGCGTCCGCTTGTCTGTCTACAACCGCTGCCGTTACAATACATATAACGGCACTAGTTCCCATGGATACGTGCGCAGACGTTCCAAATATGACGTATAACAGAACCGGCCAGACGGAGGTGTACAGACCATTCTCCACTTTGACAGACGTCAGGTTACCGAAGGCGAGGGCTTGTGGGATGTGCAGAATACCGATAGTTATTCCAGCCAGTATATCCGTTACCATGTACTCTTTAAGGTTATAATACCGTATTACATTCATAATGGGAAGGTAGGCAGAAATTGCGTTGAAACATTTTTTCTTTGTGCATCGCAGTTTCGACTTTAATCTCTCAGTTAAGGGGCCTTTGTCGTCATCTGCAGATTTCAGATGAAGATCGTCGAAAGCCGCCTGTGTGAAGGGCGGGCGTTTCACGAGAACCCCGGTGTCTATGAATACTCCGACTGGGGTGGAGAATCGCCTCCCGGTCCTCTTATTTGGCTGTCCCTCGGCCACGGACAAGGATCTCTGGCTACCACTCATCGTCAGCCTGATTCCTGAAAGTTATAAAGCAACATATTCATTATTTATGTTACGAGAGTCGATCGTGTGATGATTTCCTTTGCGATCACTGTATATCCGGATAAACGTGTTCATCTGCATTCACTGCATTCTATACTTTTCAATTGCTTTACTTTTTAATAACACGTTCATTAAACGAGATTTCACAACACTTTCAATTATATGTTTTCAAAGTTGACTGCATTAACATTGTTGTATGTTGGATAAGGTTAAACCTAGTTAAAGTCACTTAACGCACTAATGAATTGTTATACTAATCAATCAACATTAAAGCACTGTTGAGTAATTAGTATTGATTAACAGAAAGGACATGGTGGTCATAAACGTTCTTCACGGTTTTTTTTCTAATTTTAGGCCTCGTTTCGTCAGGCAATAGCGACGAAGGTTGTCAATTCAGGAATTGGGCGTTCGGACTCCAGGTCGGCAAACATTCTTTCCGATGTTGACATAGTCACTGAGATAAGCGTCATTCGTCTTTTCCCATTGGGCTAACAGTCTATGTGGAACAGCAACCCGTTTCTTGGAAAGGCTGTTCTGTAAGCAACCCAAGAAACGAATGAATGTATATTGTTTTATGGCGCATCGACAGCTTAGGTCATTTAGCGCGCAATTAAATTTAATTATTCATGAT
>JAUELF010158289.1:0-14834 GCA_031471495.1 Clinocardium nuttallii | reverse complement strand
AATCGGCGATTTCCGGCAAACCCGAGTGTACCGTTACAGCATGTACTGTCCCTACTAGGTATTAGACTGGCGGCAAAATGCTGAAAAGAGAATTGAAAGACACCATAAGTATCATACTTGAGCTACGGCGTATGAAACCGAACCGGTGAAATTAGTTACATAAAAGTGCGTACATATGAATAAGCTTCCATATTGCTTGGACTTCTGGATCGAGAACAGGAAACATCCCGATAACTCTGCTCCAAGATGAATCCTGATCTAAGTCTTTTATTGTAGTAATTGCAAAATATGATCGTCGTGTGACATGGCTCAACACAAGCGTTGATTCGATCAAGTAGCATATTCTCTACACAGCGAAGACACTGATCGAAATTTGAAAAGTCTTCTCATAATGTCAAGCACGTCTGACCATTAAAATGTACAAACAAAGACGTGTGAATTCATTGCCATCTCTTATCGGTATATCACTGGTATTTAGGGGGAGTGTACAAGTCGTTTCCCCAAACTAGTTCATTTATTACACAATCCTGTGTTGTGGTACTTAAACTAATCGTCTCACCGTTTCTAAAAAATGTCCATACCTGTGTCAATGCAGAATTGGTTTATAATATTAAGTTGTTTCTGTAAATTAACGACATTATTTGAGCAGTTGGCAATATCATCTGCAAACATTAAACAGATGATATCGGGATTATTTTCTGTAACAAATATACCGTTGATATTACGTTCTCTTACCCTTGTACAGAGTTGGTTGATAAAGAGTGAGAGTAATGTTGAGCTACTTGTGTCTTCTTGTCTAGTCCCTATGTTACACTCGAACAACTCGGTTATACCGGCGTTAGTTGGTACACAGAAAGCGGGAGAATGTCGGTAATAGTATGTTTATAAAATATATAATTTAATATAATATATATACTTATTTTTTTATTTAAATAATTTATGTCTTGATTTGTTTCATGGATGTTGTTTTCAAAATGAAGTGGTTGTGCACTACTAGCATACAGGAGCGTACTAAAGTGGATATACATTGTTGCGAGATCAACTGGCATTACTTCATGAGGTTTCAATATCATGGATTGGTTACATTTGACAAGACTCCAACTTTGTCATACTTTGTATTAACTTAGTCGTTGTTGCTTTTCATAGTTTAACTGTTTTTTCTCACACAATGCTTTAAACTTATTTTTAGCTATTATGTATGTTTTATAGTCATTATCAACATAAGATTTTCGAACTCTTGTAGAAACTTGTATTTGTCATATTTAAGCTCTAGTGAACACTGAGTATCCCACCAAAGTTATTGAGTGTTTACATTGCTAGTAAATCATGCATGTATTTAGCTAATCTACGATAAAGGGAGATTATACAAATTACTGCTTCATTAATGCTACTATTTACTAGATCCAGAATACCGTTTTCGTTACTTATTAGCTCCCTTGGAAACGAATCAAAAATTGGCCGGAGTAGTTCTCACGCAAATGTAGCCTTCTAAATTGTTAATGTGTCTGACATATATGTTGATCTTCTAATGCAATGTCGTGTTCAAATGTTTTCAATAGAAAGAGGTTACATGTAGCAGGATAATGATCGGAATCAAACCGCTCTCCACTCATGAAGTATGAAACATATTTGAACATATCAGTGTTCGTTATGAGAGAATCTACTATCATCATTTGAAAGACATGCACAATTTCCCTCATTATCATCGAAGAGCCGACCGTTCATTATATGCATATCATGTGATATACAGAGGACTGTTAAAGATTTACCAGAATTGTTAAACCTGTAGTAGTTCTTATAATTTATTGGCATATCAAAAGAATATGCAGTATAATCCACGTCGCCACCAAACACATACAAACTGTCGTCATTTCGAATGTAATCAATCAGATCTTTCGTTCTAGCATTGAGATCACCAGCAATGACTGCATGTGCCTATGGATACATATACTTTAATCTTTAATTCATGAAATTTATCTTGCATTTGCAGTATTCCATTGGTTCTGATACATTATTAAAAAGGTCGACCCCTCTGGTGAGACATAAAAGAAAGAAAATAATACATCATTAACATCCAACGGAGAAGAAATACAGTGTAATACAATACAATAACCCCAATAAGCACATATTCGAGTATCAAATTGAGATCAATTAATCTATTATATATAAATACATTTACAGCACCACTATTTCGAATAGCTTTTGTTTTTTTACTCTATTTTATTGCGGAGTGACGAACTCTACTGACAAGAACAAATTTAACACATCATACAATAAGCAATAATATGACGTTTATTGATTCTTACACAATTTCTGATTGCTGGTCGGTTACACAACGTGCCACACTATGTAATAACAACATGCCCGCATTATATCGTATAGCAACGATCATTTCACTTTAGATTCATCTCGTTTTGAGTTTACAATTATTTGTTGATGTAAGCTGTATATTTATCGAACTGATTACAACAAAATCATCACAATGTTATCTTTAGCGTACAACGCTTTCCTAAAACATAACACTATATCAGCGACATGTGAACGTTAATAATACGATGCTCATTGACAGACGCCGACAAACGTTCATCAACACTTCCAGGAATTACGTTTTAGGTTGATGGAGATATACGCGTACGCGTTCAATGCGAATTATTCGTTTAGTAATTTTCATGAATTTGATGACAATATGCGACCACACACATTAAAGTCCGATTCGTTGCCTCACTTTTGTTTAAATGTGTTTTCTCGTGACGCAGTCAAGCTTTCTCGTGGAAAAAATAACCTATTCACTAATCTCGTGTTATCTTTATCAGATAAAGTTACTTTATATTTGGACGATCTAGGATAACGTTGAGAACGAAGGTTTTTGAGCGTACACTTGAGGTCGAACCTACTTGCAACACAGTCAAATGTGATTAAACATATTTATAATTGAAATTTATATACGGGACGCAAAGTGGAATTAATAAAAAACTGTGTATTAAGTGGTTGCAACAGTGGTTATACGTATATATCTTTATGGAAATTATTCCTTAGATATACATGCAGTTATATGCCATTGATAGTCAGTTTTCTATCTAGAAGTATTGTTGGGTATTGCACACATTGCCGTTGTATAAACTCGAGAAACAGGAGCTGCAGTTTATATATCAATGAACGTGAAATATCTAACTCAAATGTGTATTTATTTAAGTATTCACCATTGACGAACGCCTACTCATATATAATTATATAAAAGTAAAATATATCAAACTAATATCTTAAGAAATTCAAATATCTTACTATATTATTTAGAATGGCACGTGCAAATTTAAGACAACGAAAAATGAAAACAGATAGGAGAAATAGAAGATTCGATGACGACCCGTTAGTTTACGATGCAAATCCGACCATCGTGGTGTCCTGCGATACACAACAACGAAATAAAAGAGATAGGAAACATGGACAATTTGATGACGACCCGACAGTTTACGATGGAAATCCGACCATAGTGGTGCCCTGCGAAATACTAGATGAAGATGACGAATGGACAGGTAACATGGAACAAAGACCAATATGGCGCTGGGAGGAAGTACAGAAAGGCATGATGGTCTACCTGAAATATTATTTTTTTTGGCACGCCGTGCTTGTTACTGATGTCAACAAAGTTCAGAATGAAATATCCGGAATTCATTATGCAGTTGGTAACACTATCTTTCATGCTCGGGAAATTAAGGACGAGACGTTCAGGTTAAATCTGAAAAAGAGTCAATTGTGGGAGGTCAACATACCGGAAAAAGTGAGAGTGTCTAAGAACGAGTCCGTTGAACGAGGTCGGAATCTGTTGGGAGAAAGAAAATATAACATGTTTACTCGTCGCTCTTCACACATTGTCTTGGAGTGTATATTAAAGAACTCAAACATATAAAGTATTTTCGATCGGTGGGAAAGTTTTAGATTGGCTAGAAGAGCAAAACATTATTGTTACATTATTTAACAGTACTTACATTAAGAAACTTTATAAAGTGGTATTTCATTATCTCAAGTGTTTCATTGAGTTTCAATTTCGATGTTGTTAGTTTAATCTTATTTAGTTTATATCAATTACGAAACACGATGTAATCATATAAATGTTAATGTCTAATTTCTGGAGACATAACTAGAACGTGGAAATATCCGAAAGGCATAACCCGCTCATTACAGCTTTGGTACGAGAAGCCCACGCTCTACCACTACATCACTGTCTTCCGAAGTTGTTCAACCCCAATGAATCGTTCTTTTTCCATACTAATTTATTAACATAAGTCAACAAATATATACATTGTGATATCCAGGTATCTAGATATTTTGTTTTTATATAAAATACCTATATACATAATGAGTATGAACCTTCATGGCAAGACTGTACTATTCTAAATCAATCGTCAGCTAAAATATGTAGACTGTTTGATAATCAGGTGTCTATAAACAAATACAAATATAACTAACGCTTGCACATCACAATATAAAGGCCACTCAATATGCTTTAGTCTGTTTTTTCTGCTTTGATTTATGTGAGGATTGAGGATATTGTACTATAATTGTAGTCCTTTAAAAGAAACTAAATAAGTCAGAGGGTTTTAAATTGAAGACGTCATAATGGTTATATCTGAATTGGTTTATCTTTGCCAAGTAGTGATTTTCACATTTCAATAGAAGTAATTCGAAATATAAAGGCAGTTCGTCGAAGTATTGAAACCCCATTCCGCTTGTGTTTGCAATATATGAATATATAGAAAACGAATTCAAATTGGAATGCATCCAGAATTCTCTATTAATTAATAGCTAAAATATGCAAACCTGACACCAGCCAAGAAACAAGTAATTTCAGCTGTACCTTAGATCTGAGGCAGACGTGTGGTCACAAGGATATTGGGGGCTAAAGATCAGGGATCCTCCATCGGTTATGTTGTTGCATGCCGGAGGCAACGAGTTACGCATCATACCATTGAAGAAGCTTCATTCAATTATTTCTAAGTTTAATAGAGTCTTTGAAATCTTAATTTTCAAAAAACAACTTTAATATGATCTGGTAACAAAGGGCTAGACTCCACTAGGAAGAGGCTGAACTCTTAAGCCGTACACTTGTCATGTGGTTTAACGGGATTTATATCCGTCACAGGAATGTTTACCTTTCAATTCACCCAAATATGCTCCGGACAGGATCCATCTGTCAGAGACAGGAAGTCATATTTTTGTAGAAAATAAGGAAGGGAATCATTGCATTTTTACAAGCGGAACGGCCCTGGTTAAGATAGCCATTTAACTTGTTTAATTAGTTTATATGTTGTCAGAAGGGCGTGAACTATAATGATTGTGGAATGGACATTGCTGTCTTAAAGTTATAGTGGGCGGGGAAGTTTAAATTTGCTTTTAACCATTTCCTAGTGGCCAGCATCTGCGGCCCAGAAGCGGCTTAGGTCATTTCATGAATGGTTAGGGCAGTTTGAAGTCAATCCTATACTAGGCGTTACCATGTCTTTCGGGACCAGTTGTTTGTTTTTATTTCAATGCGCCCTATAGCAATTTGACCGTGCAAACCCATGTTAGGGAAACAATCTTTTCTTGCGATAATAAGTGTTGAAGTTGAAACTCCATGGAAACACATTTGAAGTGATTTTAGCCTGTAATATAGAATTGGTAATTTGTCTGCAATTTGAAGCAGAGTTATTGCATTTGAATGTTTGTAATACAGAATTTGGTATTTACTATGCAAAAACAAAACAGGAATCTACTCTGCAATTTGCATCAACATGTATATACTTTCTATTTTGGACAAAGGTCCATGCCCTTCAAAACGCCATCAGTAGGTCTTTATATTAGCTAACGTTATAGGATAAATATTTAAGAGCAATTGCCAAGCCTTTAAAGTTCATGACATATTGTTTTAGGTGTATTTTGGATTAATAATAATTGGTGTAAAAATAATTTGTCTGTTCTAAGTTAACACTAGCGCTCTTAGGGATAGCGATCCGCTTCCTGTACGGCACATAGGATGCCTGTCAAACAATGCGTGCTTTTACAATTTAACTCTAACATCGATCTATGAATGTCACCTAAGATATTTCATGTTAAGGCTTTCCGGCTTTGTCAGGAAGGTTGCGATTAAAATTTACGATATTTCATGACACATTCAGTGCTGTGAATATAATAAGTAGTTAATAATAATGAGTTAAACAATTTTAACGTAGGATATTGCATAGCCCATATGAATAACCAGCAAAACATGGTTTACATCCTGCTGACAACAAACAAAACCAAACTATTTTCTTTCAAATATGCGTAAATACATATTGATAAAGCAAGCAAATGCTTGTGTTGAATCAGTATAAAGTAAATGTGACCGCAATAATGTATTATTATTGTGTTGTTTGATGTGATCTTATTCTCTTTGTAATAATATTTGTGTAAGAAGCTAATGTAACACTAGTCCCTCATATTGCTAAAAGTACTACATTTAAGAGCTAATAGCAACTATAGACAACATAACACCAACACACCCTATCTCAAAGGTAAAACATGTGTATCTACCATAGTATGGGAACTAAGCGATAACGAGATTAGCATTAAGTCGAGCTAAGCTGCTTTTATCTGCATGTTCCACTAATTAGCGAAGACGGACAATTCTCATCGGCCTGCTAGAAAAAACAGACTAATCAGATGCTTTCTGGGCGCAAATTCACGAAGTGTGTTATTTGGTACATAGTGAAATAGCACGCAAATAAAAATAAATTATCGGAGAACGTTGTGTTGCTTTTTCTAGCTTCGTGATACATGTATGTTTAATTAAGTCCTTCTAAAAATATAAAACTTCAAACCCGGAAGTAGTACACAATTTAGTTCACTGTAGCCTATATTTAGCAAATGTAGAAGATCTACCTGTCCATACATGTGTTCTGATTCATTGTGTTGTTTTATCTCTCGTTTAATAACGCTTATTCTGATTGTACAAGTTCAGGAGGAACATAAAAAAACACACTAAATCAATTTTCATCATTGTCTCCTTTTCGGTTAGTGATACACCATGTTGAATTCCAAACATCAATCAAGTTCAGTAGAAAACTGAAATAGAAAGATAAGCATTCCTGAGTCAACGCCCCAAAACGTCAAAGACAACCAGTTGCTATTGAGTCATTCATCTAAATAGTGTCAAAGCAACTGGATATAAACTCAGTTGCGAGTAAAAGATTCAAAGAAAGTACGCTTCAGTATAGGTCATTAATACCACGAAGCTATATTGTAAACATAGTATGTATCGAAACGCGATCGGACGAATCGTTCTCCTGAAGGTAGCGAACATAAGTGGGTGTGAACATATAAGCTCTTAAACACCTCTAAAACATTAAAATATGTCAAACAATGCATCTCATATTGTAAATCATTCATAAACAACTTACTCTATGGGGGTTAGTTATTGACTCGAGAAAAGCTTTAAACCGTGTTTATCGCCAAGCGATGTACAACAAAAGACAAGCATGCCGCCTCGGAAACGTAATAAAAGTAAATGGCGAAATTCAAGGGCGATAATCCCATCATGGCACCTGAAGTACTACTACGATATGGATAATGTAATAATCGAGTATTACTGCAACGAATATAGAGCATCTCTATATCTTACAGGCATGACATGCATTCTTTTGTGAATAATTAGCTGACTCTGAATATCCAAATCAGCCTTCAATTTTGCGCAGGACCATCTCGTTCTACAATGGTCGAAAAAAAACCTATGGTTGGTACTTTCAGCGCTTAGAACTTGAAATGGAAACACTCTCATCAGATAACTGCTTACCGCTTTTCTGGTCAATATCTGATTTAAATATACAATGACATCAAACCTGCACCAGGAAGTGCGACTTAGTGTATTTGTGACAATATCCAGATACATATGTATATGCAGACGCAAACTACACGACCCAACATTTCACTTTGTGTCGGAAGCATCTTGAATTCTAAGTGAGTAACATCGGTAACATCAGATTAGCTTGCCATAGTGCAGGAAATGGTCCTAATCTACATTCTTCGCAATTACGTTAATTCTAATTAAATTATATGGTGAACGTGTCTTTAAAGTGTATTGCTGTCGCAACCTTTGAGTCTCTCTTTTGTCATTTTACCAGGAACGGATACTCCCTGAACTACGTATCTGCGTAAAGAAGGAACACAATTACACTCAAACGTTGATTTTCATTGTTCTAGTATTCTGATCAACTCTCAAGGTGCATACTTCATTTAGGAGTGACTATTATTTATCGATTCCTTCTCTTAATTCAATATAACCATAAGGAAAGATCTAACTTCTCATGTATGCTAATTAAGTATGAAATGAATTTGTTTATATACATGTATTGATATAATTGTACATAATTTAAACGATTATATTTATATCCATATACTATTCTATAATGTTGCTATAATTTATGTACTCACACAAGTTCATAAACTGCCGACTTGACACACGAGGTATATATATGAACTGAGTTAGAGAACGTCTATTCTGTTATTAGTGTGGGAATTACATTCTTCTAAGATGCTGAGTCGAAATTTATCAACTTTTCCAAAGACTTGAAATCGAGAAAATTAATTCAATTGAAGATGTCTTTGATTAACGTATATGTGGAACGTTGTTACTTTTCCGCAGATTTTCTGTACGTATCACTTCAAGGACACTTGGTTAATTAAAAAGAACTGTCTGACGTTTTGTTTATAAGTTGTTGCAACTTTTATTGCGCTGGATATTCATTATATTTTATGTTTCTTTTCGAATAAATACAATAAAACACCATGCCACATGAAGGACTTTTGGACTTGTGGATATTCATTATATTTCATGTTTCCTTTCGAATAAATACAATAAAACATCAAGCCGCATAAAGTCCATTTGGACTTGTGTTAATTGAATGTACAGTAAATACTCGTGTGAGTAATCTTAATATAGCCGTTTACCTCTGTATTCATGTTATATGTCTTAAATGCAACTCGTGACAACAATGTGTTTAAAAAATAACCAATTAGTTTTACCTAAATTGTACATTTGCATGATAACATTAAGAAGAGTTAATAAAATTCACAGCCTCTGCTAACTTTTAAAAACATTCTGACAAGAGTAGAAATTACTCGAACCGAGCAATTTCTCCTTTTGTCATAATGTTCCAAACCATTTTCAGTGATATGCCTACATTTCCAGCGATTGTCTGTGTTTCTGTCTAGTTCATTTTCAAGTCGTCGTCTGATTCCATCATACAAACACAGGTTTAGTGCCAATGAGACCTGAAGGGGTTCACATTTTACTGACTTTGGTCAAGGGTAATGGTCACAGTACTCTAAAATGGATGTACATGTATGGTCATTGATCTATCACTTTCATTCATATACGAAATTCCTCAATAGTGGAAAGATGAAAGAGAGCTGATGCTGGTTCTCGTCTTGCGTACATAGGTCATATGTCAACGTAGTAGTGGCTATAAAACGGCTGTATACAACGGCGTGATCGCCCTAGCATTTTCATTTGAGGAGATAACTATTTCATTCTTCATAGATAGGTTGAGTGTCAATAGAGCCTGGAGGGGTTAGCGTTTATTGAAGTTGGTAGAACGTCAAGGTCAAAGTGAATATATACATCTGGACAACATGACCGTGCAAGGGAATTGGCATCGTCGTCCACCGACACTCTTGTTTAATATGAAAACAGTCTAGTATGTCATTCTTTATTAACCATTACCAGGATCAAAGAAAACGTGTATCAATAAGCGTTGGGTCTTACCTTTATCAATTAAACAAATTGCAGAGTTTATACAATCTTTGAAGTCCCCACTCTGAAATGATATTTGCGGGTGTCGGACTGAACGTTCTGATTGCACATCTGAATTGTTTCAATTGAAAGTGAAGGGTGAAATGTCACGTAAAACTTTGCGAGTATACAGGCTTATATAAATATTCATTAATACAGAGAAAACATCACTTTGCCCGACACGACCCAAATGTATACCCTATTTATTTTTAAGATAAAGAAAAGAGCTACGTCATACATAAACATAGCTTCTGAAGAGAAATAAAAGGTTATTACGATAGCACAGCAAACTTATGAAGTCAACTCTTTAATCATTACAATGGACTTCCATGATGCTCGTATGATTAAATGGCGAACGGGAAAGACCCTGATTAGTTCGGGAACTTTGCTAGCAGGTTACTTGTCTACTTATTTTTAGAACAGTATTTAAGTTTAGAAATGACTTCAAAGCCTTAACACCCTACTTGTCTTAATAAAATGTATTGATAGTATAGCTGGCAAAGCAAAGACTCTATAAACAAACACACTCAAAGCATATTTGTTTTATTATTATTTTAATTACATTTCAATATATTCTAAAAATGAAAATACAAATCGAAAAGAATTTCCTTTTTATAAATAACACGGAACCTACCTGTTCAGTTTTACTCATGAAATGTCTGTCTTCGTTGAAAGGAATGTAACATCCATAGACCTGCTCAGTTCATAGGCTACCTTGTTTAAATACTATTTCATACATCGTATGGAATATGTACACAACGTATTTTGGTGCGTATTCATGCGCGCATGTGTCGTCATTCGATTCAGGAAGGAGTCATTTACAAATGGGCTGTTTTAATTTTGTATTTAATTTTTAAAAACAAATTAAAATGAATGTACATCTATTCCTTTACTTTCGACATGAAATGTATCTTACTCTGCTTGGACAAATGATAATTATCTCGCCACAGGCTCAACACTTATCAATTCGACCAATCTTGTCAGATAGAGTTCATATCTTAAGTAATGGACATAATATTCTCTCTTTATCATTCAATGTGACACACTTTTGGAAGCAAACGACTTAAACATACCACATGGCAATCTTAAGAGGACTATGGTCGTAAATGCTGAATCTTCCTACGGATATATATCCAACGATGTAAGGTGATTTAACTCTTTACCATATACATCACATCTGCAGCAGACGACTTTTTAAACCTCTGCGTAAAATTATGAAAATACTCTATAAATGAAAGAGTAATTAATAGAAAGTGTAAACAACATTGAGGCAAAAAGAGAAATTGTTCGTTTTGAATAAGTTCTACTTTTGTCAGAATGTTCTCAAAAGTCATTATTTGTAAAAGCATTAGAAAGTGTTTATATGTGAAAAAGTGGCAAAGCTCAGTCCACAGCCTAATTCAGATATTGCATTAGACATTGATGCATGAAACAGAACAAACAATGGTCGGAGACCGACAAAAGCAACGCAAATTGCTCATATAAAAGAATTGTAGAAGCGGCTTGACATCTCATTTTCCAAGACCATGTTAAATCTTAAGTTGTTAAAACTATCTAAAGCGGCGATTGATTGTTTCGTGTTTTAACGCCGCTTTCAACAATTGTTCAGTTATATCACGGTGTTTCCTAGGTAAATTAACAGTACTACTGGTCCCTTTATCCTGACACCAGACGGTCAGTCGTAATGCTAACCCGGCAACCCTGAGGTGGACAGCCATTTGCTTCCATTTTTAAAGTCTTCTAAAGCGGCGAATACATGCATATCACATGGATTAGTTTTAAAGGCATTATGAAAACCTATCCATTTAATTTTGGTGTTTATTAAAGGTAAGTATTCAGTGAGATAAGTTTGATACTTTACATTATTATCTGAATAATTATAGGAAACAAAACACCCAAACAACGTTTCTATTTTAACATTGTGTGTATGTATATTTGAAATGTTAAACAAATTCTCCAGTCAACATTACCGAGGAAAAATACACGAACACTAATAGTGCTGTCGGGGATCGTCTTTACTGCATATATTGTATAGTGGTAACTGCATCAGTCTCAATAGCGGGACACCAGGGTTCGATTCCAGGTCGGGTAATACATAATACTTTATAATTGATGTAGATCGTAGAGGTTTACCCCCTACGAGATCCGGCTTGTCGGATTATCATAACGTCTGATGCATTTGTGTCAGGATAGGCTTACCAGCAATACAGATATGTCTTCAACGGAAACTTTATGAGATCAATTTTCTTAAAACTACAATGACTTATATACATTTTGTCTTTTACATCATTAAGTATTCAGCAGTCTAAACCTATACACTACGTTGTGATTTAAAATATAATTATTTTCGACTTTCACCCATATATTACGAAAGTAATTGTTTGGATGTAAGCATTTTTCGTGACAAAATGGTATGATAAGGAAGTGATACCATACAAAAGAAAACCCATAACTATGTCATGCACGATACATGGAAGAATGATTGCACTGAAGATCAAGGGTACTTGGTCATTATTATAAATATAATGGGAGACGTGTTCTCTTCAGAGAGGTGTATGGTTCGCTTATACCCAGTCTATAATCAACATGTAAAACCATTGACGATACTTGCTTGTAACAAATTATCATTTTGTTTAAATAAGAAACAGATCAGCTTCATTCCACCACCTTAAGCTAAAACTTCAATGTCTTTAAATGTAAGTCAATACAGAAATAATACGAGTAAATAGAACCATATTAATTTTGTTACATTTTAAGAGCTCACAATGTTTTCCATCAAACTAGCAATGTCTAACATTTTCTTCAACTGTACATTAAACAATCTGGAATCATAACTCTAAATACGGGGAGTTATGTACGTTGTAAAGTCTTAATTTTACTCTCTAACCTTATGTTGTGGGTACTCAAAAGATTCGTCACATTATGAAAATCGTTGTGAGTACCCACATTACAGGGTTTGGTTGGATGCTATGAGAGATATTATGGGTAAAAGAGCTGTAATAAGGAACGATAAGAACGATTACTCATTGTTATAATTGACGTATAATGTTGACACATGAAGATGTTGTTTAAACATGATTTAGGATTGAAAATCAATCAAGTTAGATCCATAATAAATACAATGTGTGTTTGCCACTGATAGCAATACATGTTGAACACTGACACAACGTGAACCACGCCATATTTAAGAGGAATGTGTGAGCAGTGACACTTCACAGCATCCATGAATCAAATTCAAGTTTATGTAGCATCAGCAGCTAATTTGACACGTGAGGTAGACGTCGTATCATACAAAACATGCTATATAGGACATATGTCGTAAACAAGCATCCCATGTATGTTCATTAAGCTTGATTCGTCGAAGAAAGTCACTGTCGATACGAGCGAAGTGTGGCCTTCCACTGCCCCAGTGCGACGTAATGTTATGTGTCTTGGCATTAATGAAGAGCGTCGCATGCTGCCAAATGACAGTATCATTGCAGCGGAAACCTTTAAAATTACCAGGGCTCTTCTGATAGATACTTTGCCCTCCGACATTATGAAACGTACTGTGTCTAAAACAAGCCTCTTTGGGTATATCTCCGTTAGAACTGCACATGCTCTGACAGGTTTCATTTCAAAACTTCATCATTCTCCCTTTATATTATGTAGGTACTGTCGAAACCAGTCCAAATATGTCGGACAGTGTCCTATTGCTTGCCAATTTTTGCAGCCGCAGGCCATTTCATTTACTTGAAGTCCGCATATTACTACGTCCAGAAAATGTCTAAACCCGAGTATGGACATCCATATTTGTTCAACAAATTTCAACAGGTATGCCATGCTATTCGTCACACCAATAAGTTTTTGACTGTACTCAGTGCGGACCTCGTGATTGAGCAAAGTTTGATGAGATCACTCAAGACCAACACGAGGGAGTGGTATGACTGATGAGCAACGGGCCTTATGGACATTATCAAACCCAAGTTAGAATGCACAAATTCAACGAGCTGTCCTTCACGACCAGTGAATAACATAAGGAATCCACGCAGGGAAGAAATGAAAGAGACTCCCGTGATTTTCAGAAGATCCTGTCTAAATTTGCCCCTTGCTCACCTTTCTCCGAGGATCTTAAGTCCTTAAGAAACATTGTAAACGGTGTTTTTGCAGATACAAAGGTTAATGTTCACAAGTTGCATTCAGTCGGAGAAGGAATCATGTACAACATGATCGGACAGCCTGTGGTCTCAATAGCTTTCAAGCGGAAAGACACGGCAAAAACCCTTGGAAAGTAGCCCCTTATACGACAATCGATCCTGGACTATTGTTCCAACGATATTTGGTTGTGTCAAAGACGGCAAATATGTCACTTGGTGATGTCATGAGATACGAACTTAGTCCTTTTCCTTATGCATTGTTTGAGGCCAAGAAAGTATTTCGGAAGCCAAATAAGCCTCAACTAGACCAAGACATTCTTGAGCATGCAGACAAAGGTTCAAGAGGAGTCAAGAGACATCGGGTGAAGCACACAACAATACATCCTAACTGATCATTACGTCCTTGATGGAGGATCTTTGGAATACCAACACACCCTGTAAGAGGGTAGATACCTACGACACAATTGCGCAGTCCTATGCGGAATCTATAGTGAATCGTTTCCCTTCTGCAACAACTGTCTTTGATGGGTACCTTGGCGGTCCTTATATCAAGGACAATACACACCAGATGTGTTGGAAAACAGCTTTCCCACTGTCAGCTTTACCGAAGAGACTTGACTTTTCAGGGAAGAAGGAGGAATTCCTTTACAGAGACAGCAAGGTTTTGAAGTCAACAATTCGCCTGGGGATGCTGATGTGAATATTGTAAGAGCTGTTCAGTCTTCGAAAATGCATTCGACAACACTGATTGGGGAACACACTGATCTCTTAGTTCTCCTTCTCCATCATGGGAAACAAAACAATAAAGATATGTGTTTTCGTTCGGACAAGGCTAATGCCATTGCAGTTTATCACATCAACAAGCTACAGGAAGTTCTTGGTGGAGAGTTGTG